>CAKNWW010192579.1:0-11604 GCA_932074435.1 Andricus kollari
TGTCAAATGTCCACGTTTTGAGACCCCCTGAACCCAAAAAACAGGTCAGACTCGTCAGGAATGGTCAGGATGTTCAGGACTCGTCAGAACTTCTGACCATTTGTGACGATTCCTGACTTTTTTTAGTAGGGGGCCCGGGGGCTCTCGTGGTGGGGTAAGTTCCCTAACGTATGCCAGAAAGTTTCGCACATTGACCACTGCGTGTAGTGGCGTATGTGTCGAGTAGTATAGGATTTGAAAAGGTAAACACGTTTTCTAACCTCAAAGTCTCAACGAACCGAATCGTGAAGTGGTCGATATGTAATATCTGTAATATTTGAATGAAAGAAATGCAAAAATGCCGTGTACTTGTGCCGTACCGAAGTGCAAAACAAATAGTACAAAATTTAAAGGCAAGAGATAAACTTTTAATTAAAGTGCCGAGTTATCTCGTTGTCCGTAGAGAATAGGAGTCGTGTGTCTCCGACGTGAATTTTTTTCATTCAAAGGCACGTATTTGCGAATTTAATTTTCCGGAGAACGATATTATTAAAGAGAGTGTAAATGGTGATAGAGAAGGGTGAATTATTCATGGTGCTCCGGTACAATACTCTCGCTTGCGAAATGGTGCCAAACCGACATTAAAAATGTGTGTTAACGCAACTCGTTGCATTTTTTTAATATTTTCAAAAATCAGTTTCATGCAATTTACTTTGAAACATATAATTTTTAGCATCAATATGTGCTTATTATTTTTATTAATTTAAAAATGCAACCATATTATTTAAATTATTGAACACATCTGGATTAAATTGACTTATTGAAATTAAAATTTCAAATTAAACCGCCACTTTCTCCACTCTACTATTACGCTACTATCAGAAGTGGCAATTTTGAGGAAGAATCGGAAGCTCCAATAAAGGAACTTCCCCCACTATGAAAGCCCCCGGACCTGTGTATACCACCGTGGTATAAAATAAGATTAGTGGAAATTTTATGCATCAGCCCCACCGCTAAAACCCTTTTCGAGGTCCCCCAATCAGGTTTTGAAATTTAGTGTTTTTGTGGCAAACTGAGATTATGGACAAATGAATACCTACCGTAACTTTTCTAAATTCAAGACTTACCACTGATCTTATTTTCAAAAATCACCATTTGATCCATGTGTCAATTGTCCTACTGTGCTCGGTTGGTACAGTAATCTCTTCAAGAACATCGTGGAAAACGCAAGTACCGATCCCCAACTTTCAATAAATATGTACCTGCCCATTATCGCAAAATTGCTAATTAACCATTGACATGCACAGATGCCTGCAATGAAACGTAAAATAATTTGTTGCAAAGACCTACCGAAAAGTTTCCGCTGTCACAAACATATGTTTGAAAATTTCCCAGCCGAAACTTTTCGTTTTTTTTTCAATGCTTTTTTAACTTCAAAGACCATGGCGATTTTTAAACCCTGTAGCTGCTGTCAAATTTATTTTGGCGAATAAAGTATGATAAGTCGAGAATTCTGCGATTAATTCGCTAATGATTGTCAAGTATCATCTTTTTGGAGTGTTTTGAGCGCGGAAATATACAATAATTTGTTCTTTATTGCTGCTTCCCAGAAAGCAAAGTGCGCGCACGGTGCGACGCGCGTGCGTCGCACCACGTGCGAATTTTCTCGCACGGCGTGCGCGCAGGGGATGACACAGCTGCGTCCTCATATGCGTGACAGGTTTGTCGCACGTCGTGAAAATCGCACGTCATGCGTGCCGGTGCGGGTGTGGTGCATGCACACATTTAGGATTTTTAGAGGGTACAGAAAACATTTGCATTTATATTTTTAAATAAAGAGCAGGTAATTTATCATGAACGTATAATTTATTATGGGTGGAAGGAATACTTGTACATTTTAGTTGAGCATTAGCAATTCAGTTTCCGGATGTTTGTCTCACATTTTCTGAATGTAAACAGCTGAAACAGTCTCCCTTTTCCAACTCGTCTTGAGGTTAAAAGCAAGTACCCGACCTGAACGAAACAAAATACTTTCGTGATTTCCGTTCTGTTTCTATACTGCCAAAACGTAACTATATTCACTTGATTTAGGTTACGTCATTCAAAATACCGAAATTGTAACGAAAAGAAAACGAAAGATTCGGTACTTTTTGGATAACGTAACGTATAATTTGTCCTAATTTAGAGCCATTTATGCATGTCGCATTTTTGAAAGCACGGTCAACACAGAACACAGAATTATGCAAAACGAGACCCGAGACGAGACCGCGGGACGAGAAGTCGCCATACAAGTCGCGAAGACGCTCGTGGCGCGTCGTACATTTCGGTTGGATGGATGAAGACTGCTGCTCCATATATGTATTATGCAATGATAGCGCGCGGTTTTTAAATTCAACTTTCTTTATTACTCTTGGAAATAGTAAAAATACATGCAGGTCCATTAAAAATTAAAGACGCATTTTTTAACTTTATTAACCAATTTTCTGAACATTTTTTTTTAATTTGATTTTAAATTTCAGTCAATATTAAACATGAAATTCAAACTCCAAATTGAAGTTATAAAAATAAAAAAATATTTAAAGTTGAAATGATTCCAACTGCTTCATCTTTTTAAAAAATTCCAATTCAAATTGAAAATTTTTGAAATATTATGGGATGACCATTTATTTTAACGTGTAACAGGAAACTTTCTTCCTCATTTCCGTTAAATATTTAGTTTACCCTTGTCGTCGTATCAGAAAAACAATTTTCAAAATATTTTTTACCACACAGTACAATCCACTGGAAATGGTTCATATGCCCCTGACTGTTTACGTTCGAAGAGCTTGGATTGAAGCCGACCGACAGTCCCAAAACCGACACTAAATCGAGGTTTGACTGCAGTTGATCCCTTAACGAATAGACGAATATTAGACGAATTTTCAACAAATTATTTAAATTTACAATTAAGAAGGTGAATTTTCAACCGATAAGAATAATTTTCTACCGAAAAAAAGAATTTTCAACAAAATGCATGAATTTAAGTTCAATTCAATAACGCTACATTTACTTGAAATCAGAAAACTGCTATATCTATTGGTCAGTGTATTATTAAAATGAAGAGAGTAAAAAAAGTGAGGAATCTTTTTAAAATACATAAAATTGCCTTTGTTGCCTTATAATACATTCACAGTAAATCCGACGATCGATAATTTTTATCGTAATAATATAGATGAATTTTTAAGCATAAAATAAAAAATAAAAATTTTCAAACAAAAATTGAATAGTTAAATTTCCGATTAAAACTATTAATTTGCAAACAAAAAAGAAGAATTTTTAACAAAATATTTCCATAGAAAAAAAAAGATGAATTTGCAAATAGTCCGAAATTGTTGCCGTGGTACTCAAGTTGAACGCTTTGTAAGGATAAGAAGGCTTTAAAATGGCAAATCGAACACACTCCACAATTGATGTGTTGGAAGAGAATTCGGAATTGGACACAGGCTACACAAAGGTGTTTCATCATGAAAATTCCCATAATGGTTTTCTTTTGCTAATGATTGTTTATGCTTTACAGGAAAGTTCAAATAGTTCACTAATAAATCTGCAAGTCGTCGCTACTTTATAATGTTCAGGCGATATAATTAAAAATTATGGCTAATTAGGGCCAGTCATTTTTGGCTGTCGTTCTTCCTGTCGTTTTCCTGTGCTCGCGAAAAAACGACAGGTAAAAAATGACAGGCCTGACATTTTTTTCCTGTCATATATTTTCATAAGGGATTGCAGACGTCACTCTGTTTTTTGCATACCGGCTTTCGAGAAATACTTAAATTTAATCCCAAAGAGCTAGAATCAATTAAGCAAATATTCAGTAAAGTTTTCCAATAGCTTAGCAATTGTTTAAAAATTTATTCAATTTGTTATAAACAAATAAGTGAGTGGAAATGGATTCATGGGGATTGACAGTGATTCGTCAATTGATTCGCACTAAATATGAATCATTTATAGGCAGAAATCGTTTTTTAACTAAATCCATAAAAGAAAATAAATAATTGGTTATTTTATAAACAAATTTGATAAACAATTGGCCATATCAGGTATTTATGATGAAATAAATAAAGTGTTTTCTACTGAATCCGACAAAAATTATAAATAAATGTCACTCACTTGTCAGATTTAGTCATTCAATAACAATTGATGCTTGTTTAAACAAATTTAATAAACGAATTCACAGTTTGGCTATTTTTAAATGCAGAAATTTGTTTTTGCAACGTAATTTACTGTAAACCCTTATGAAAATATATGACAGGAAAAAAATGACAGGCCTGTCAATTTTTAGTGTCATTTTTTCCCTGTAGTTTTTTCGCGACCACCGGAAAACGACAGGAAAAACGACAGCCGAAAACGACAACGGAAAATGACTGGCCCTAATTGGCCATAATTTATAATAATTTCGTCTGAACATTATAAAGTATCGACGACTTGCAGATTTATTAGTGAACTATTTGAACTTTCCTGTAAAGCTTAAAAAATCATTAGCAAAAGAAAACCATTATGGGAATTTTCATGATGAAACACCTTCTTGTAGCCTCTGTTCAATTCCGAATTCTCTGGCATGCATTTTTGAAGAAAATGTCCAACGCAAGAGTCGTAGCAAGGTCAAGGTCAAGGTCACCAATCGATCGCGGGTCGAAAATGTTACAACTCTTGCGTTAAACATTTTCTTCAAAAATGCATGCCAGTCGAGTCATCCTGCCGTACGTCAATTCCTGGGGTCAAAAATAGGGGTTCCCATGAAAAAAAAAATTTTACCTTGAAATGATCGTGAAGGTCAAGGTCACCATTCGTTCGGGCGTCAGAAATGCTACAATTTGTGTGTTGATCATATTCCCTGAAAATGGTTCCCTTCAAAGATATTTTGCTGTTCCCATACTTTTAGAACACTCGGTATATGACGAGAACATTCCAGTTAAAAAAAAGGTGCATCGAACAACTGATTGTTTTGCAATTTATGCGTAGTAGAACAATCAACACTCTCATGTCTATTCACTTCATCTGATCAGTATTCAGTTATTTTTAAAACAGAATTTATGATTTATGCTTATTGGTGACTACCGAGAATATAAAGTTAGTTCAAATTCAAACTCGTTCAGTCTGTGTCCGAATATAATATCTTTTCCGAATAAAGGCAAGATTATCTAAAACAATATGTATATTTGCATCAATTCCAAACTAGAAGAAATATTTATATATGACAAAAATCAAATTATTGGCCATAGTAACTTTTACAAACTTTTACATAATATAGGTTAAAATGATAAAAAATCGTCATAGTTTTCCGAAAAAAGCTCTCTGCAATTTAACAAGAAATACGCCTAGATTTTAGCACCAGAAGGTTATCTTTTGCAAATTTTGGTATGCCAATTCAAAAATTGGTTCATATTACGGCTATGATATTTCATTTTTATTCTAACCTTCTTTAAAATGTATATAAACTGAATCAAGCGTAGCCAAGGAAAGGTCAAAAGTGCCATTCTTACGAAAATGAGGTTAAGTAATGGATAAAAAAATCTGATGAATTCCAATACCTATCGTGGAAAAATATTGTTTTATCTCATTTTTCATATTATTTATTTTTTTTTGCAATTAAACACATAAGTTTCTGCAAAATCTTGGGACTTTTTTCTATTTTTTTTCAACTCAACAGCTGATAATCTCGGAAGCATGTATTTTTGCTATTATATCAATTGAAATTTCAATTCTTGGCAAAGTTTTTTCTCTACTGAAAAGTTGTAAATTGGTGCTTTTGCCTTTTCGTTGCGTCACACTTTAAATACTAATTCACTTTTTGAGCATTATTCCTTAAACTATACAATCCAATACATTACAAAAGAGTCAAAAATTTAATTGAATGTTTCTGAATTTTCAATTTCGCTAGTGATGTTCGAAATATAATGAAAATTAAAATGACATAAGAGAAATTTTCAAAATTAAAATTACAGTGACAGCATGTCGGAAATTCAACGTTTTTACGATGGCAAGAATATTTTCATCACTGGTAAGAATTTTAAATGTATTACAATAATTAATTTTTCTGAAATACTTTCTATAAATTTATGAACATAATTGAATGTAATTCATTTATAATTATTAGGAGGTACGGGTGCTGTAGGGAAAATTCTGGTAGAGAAGCTTCTTCGTAGTTGTCCAGGAATAGGAATTATTTACTTGTTAATTCGAGCAAAGAGAGGTACAGAACCCCAGGAGAGATTGGAAAAATTTATAAATTCAGACGTAAGAAATTAAATTAAATTATTATAAACATTTTATTTTACTTTATCACTAGGAATACCTTTTCCATCAGTTATTAAATTTTTGATAATGTGCCTTATTTATTGATTCGATTGTGTAACTAAAAATATTTAGCAATATGAATTATTTGAAATAGGCCGTGTTCAGATTCACCGAAATTCGGTGAGCGTGGAACGAGTATTTTTGGAGAGCCTAGACCCTTCATTTGAAAAAATATACTTTGGAAAAAACGTATAAAATATTCAAGCACTTTTTCACGTATAGTTCTCTAACATTACAATATATAATGGCATTGCTAATATTTTATTGAATACAATTGATAACATTTTTTTAACGAGACCGTGTTCAATATACAATAAAATGCTCAATTTATAAAGGGAGTTTTAAATAAAGCTATATAAGCTTCGTTTTTCAACATAAGAAATATTAGGAAGATATAATTACTAATCTTACTGTATAAATGTGAAATGCTGAAAATAATGTAGATGGAAACACGACGACGAACCGGCGAAACGCTCACATTGAGTGGACAAATCGACTCAAGGATGACCTGCTGGACTGCTACTAATGCGAGCATTATCACTCACTGTAAAAAAAGTATTAATTTAGGGCTAATTTCAGGTATTTTAATAAGACTAAAAAGAAAGTCTTGAGTGGTACTGAAATCCGATCAATGGTGGAAACCCCGATTCATTTGTGTTAGATTGAAAATAACAGCATGAAGTTATTCTATTCAAAAACAGGATACGCTAAAAATGATACCGTGAGAAAAGAGATCTCTATTGTTTATAGTGCTGTTCAAGGAGACTTTGTGTCGCGTATGCACATTCTGTAGTGCCAGAAACACCCAGAATTTCAGCACGTTTCGCATTAGTCTTTGCAAAATAAAGTGATTTCAGGACAAGAAGGAACATTAACATCCAGATTCCTCCTAAGCCCCAAGACCTGGCTGAAATGGATACATCTCTTGGTGGGGATATCTCGGATGACTCCGACCTCTGGACCATCCATTGTTGAGTTTATGGTGCAGCTAGAGCTTTGGCTGATGCAAATCGAAGGCTAAAACCGACGATGTATCAAGAGACCAAAAGGCTCTTGCATCAACTGAATAAGAAGATTGCCATGGCAAGCAAAATTCGTTCCGTGTCCAATGTATGATTGACTACATATCATCTGGTAGGTCGTTTATGAAAAGGGTCCAAAAGTTCGGCCGTGAACGAAGGATCTACCACCACACACTGAACAAGTCAAAGCTGCTGACAATCAAGCATTTTGTGAGTTTTATGTAGGCTAAAAAACTTTTGTGGCCAGAATTTGTTTTTCATAAAATCGAATTTTTCTCACAAACAACGTCAGATATGAAATAATATTAAGATGATAAGTTACACACCTAAAAAAGTTATATGACAAATACCTCTTGCTCTTTTGTGATATCTTGCTTGGTTTACGAGAAAAAGTCAAAAAATTTATTTTTAGGAAAAAAATTCTCCTTGTCTCATAAATGGTTCAACCCATAGAAAGCTGATAGGATATTATTTTATATATAAGCAGAAACTGTAAAAAAAATACAGGAAAAAATAAAAAACGTGGAGCTTTCTAGACAACCTTTTTTATTTTTTTCTTCAAATTTTGAAAAAATGAAAAAAATATTTCCCGAAAAATCCAACCTTTTTTATTCTTTTCAATATTTTGGAAAAGTTTCTGCTAATCGAAGAAAGGCATGCTATCAGTTTCATGCGGGCTAAACCATTTTTGAGACCGGGAGAATTTTTGTCTACAAATATTGTATAATTTATGAATTTCTCTCGTAAACGATGCAAGATATCGCAAAAGAGCAAGAGGTATTTTTCATATGAGATTTTTCGACGTGCAAACTTTTATCTTAACATTTTTTGTATCTCTCGTTGTTTGCGAGAAAAATGAGAAAATTCGATTTTATGAAAAAAATGCTCCTGGCCAAAAAAGTTATTTAGCCCGCACAAAACTCACAAGATGTCTCCCTTGTTAGAATAAAAATTCAACGTAATATTGGCAAAAAATACAAGTGTGGGTTTTTTGAGAAAATCTAATTTTAATATTTTCATACAAATCGCCGTGATTTTGTTAGTTATGGAGTTTTTTTAGTTTTCCTGCGGATTTCGAAAGAAGACGATACACGCTATCAGAAACAGGAAGAAAACGATTAATATTTGACTTGAGTAGAATTTTTTTTCGCAAATAGCCAAAATAAGTATCGCCTAATTTCTTCTAAAAACAATATCTTTTATCTCCGGGAAATTGTGCGATTTCAAGTGTAGAACCGGCCTGATTTGAAATGCATTCGGTCCTATATACCTACATATATATATACGTTTCGGGGTAAGCGTGACTCACTCGGTTCTAGTCTCGTTATATTACCGGGGATCATGGAATTCATATGGAAAGAGTAAGAAAGTGAATTGTAGGAGGAGATATAAATTTTGGTCAATTTAGAATTCCCGCACTGCTTATTCAAGCAATACGTTCGTTCCGCAACACCTCTTCGACACAGGTCGCTGCTCAATCTCTCTAGGAATCACCCCAGGAAAAGAGCTTCACAAACTCATCATAAGACATTGATCACCTAAACATACGCAAACGTCTTGTCGCTGTAGAGTTCCATTCAAACATTCCCACCATTCTTTCCTCGGCCTGCCTCTGGGTACGCTACCATTCACTTCACCTAAATACACTTATTTCGTGAATCGTTCACTTTTCATTCTCTCAACATGCCCAAACTATCTCAACAAATTTCTTTCACTCTGGTCAAACAGTGCTTTCTCTACACCACACTCTTTGAGAAACCTATCATTACTGACTTTGTCCATTAGCGATTACCGACTTATTCATAAGTATTATGTGGCGAATTGGTGCATTAAGTTATTCTGTTTCATGTTTGTTTTAAAAATTATATTTAAAACCATAGATTATTAATGAATGAATGTGAATTTGTTTATAAAGGTTATTTATACAAATATGGATTACGATTACTTTTTATATACGAGTAAGACAAAACTCCATTAGCGGAAAGTTGTAAAAATAAGCATTTATTTTAAAGAATGGTTTATTGTTATTATCTTGTAAAAAATGCCCATTGGTGGCTAAGAAAATGTGGATCTATAATTGATTTGGATGTACTTTAAGCCTATAAAGTTTCATTGAAATCGGTGATCTCCACCCGAATAGCACAACAACTTCGGTGAAGATTTCCTGAAACTGGCAATGCAAGGTTCGGAATATTGCATTTAAAGGTAAAGGCTAGTTTCATTCAACCCAGAAAATTTACGCTTGTAAAGGAATATTGCACGTTAATGCTCAGGACAGTTTGGAATATTATTTAACATAATTCGATGCGCAGTAGTATTCTATGGCACCTACGGCTGCGTAGTCGTTTTTTGGTCCTCCTGGAATACCGCGGGACATATGCACCATGATTATTTTTCGTATTTACAAAAAAATTCAGATTTAAAAAATTTTTAATTTTTGTTTCTTTTAATTCACGTATTACATATTACAAATTATTTTCGTTTATTCATGTTAATTTTTAGACCTTTTTCAGGTGTTTCATGTATTGAAGGAATCAAATGTAGATTACAAAAATAAAATTGTTGGCATAAGTGGTGATATAGGAAAACCAAATTTGGGTATGCGTTACAAAGATCGAGAGCTAATTAAAAAAGAGGTAAAATATTCAGGAATCCCAGGCAGAAAAATTATATATAGTTTATATATAGTGCGAAGTATCATATATATTGTTCATTTGTTTTATACAAAAATGTATAAAATAAATGAATATCAAATATAATACTTCACACTATGTATAAACTATAAATAATTTTTCCGCCTGGGATTTTACACCGTGGCTCAATCGATCATAATTGATTTCATTTAGTTGAGCCGTTTTTGTTGCCGAGGGGTGAGGGAGAAAAAAAGGGGCTCTGGTATAATATGGATTATTATATAATTCATATAATATAATATTATTAATCAATATGTCCGTTTGACTGAATAAAATAAACTTGTTAGATTGAGCCATAATGCAGAAATCGTCAATTTTCCATTATAAGTATAAATAATTAAATATATGATATAAATATTGTAAAAATGTCTTAGGTATCTATCGTGTTTATTGCTGCAGCTACAGTAAGATTTGACGAACCCTTACCAGTTGCTGTTTCATTAAACGTTAATAGTGTAAAAGAAGTTATTGATCTCTGCCACGAATGTGAAGGACTCAAGGTATTATTTTACTTTAATCTTCATATTTCAAATTAATTTTGAGTTAATAACAATAAATTTATAAAATATAAAATACAAAATTTCAGGCTGCCATTTATGTCTCTACTGTCTACAGCTATTGTGTAAATACCACAATTAAAGAAGAACTGTACCCACCTCCTATGACATTTGAAGAAAGCAATGTTGTTACACATTTAATGGAAAATCAATATTGGACTGAAGAATCCAAAGAAAAATTCACAAAAGGGTATATTGCATAATTAAAAAAAATTGAAAATTTTTTAAAACTAATATATCCATATTAATCAATTAATTAAATAAAACTCTTATTTGTAGTTTATTAGGAAAATGGCCAAACACCTACAGTTTCACAAAAGCAATAGCTGAAGGTATTGTTGCTGAAGAAGGGAAGAATTTGCCTTTAAATATTTTCAGACTTTCTGTTGGTAAGAAATTATATTGTTTATCAAGCAAATAATTTTAGAAATGTTTTATCTCTTCTCAAAATGTATTGTTTGGAAGTGATGCGTTAATTATAAATGCTTTGCTCAAAAAGTTACAATTGTTTAGTTAAAATAACATTAATTAGAATATTTCTTGGATTCAGATTCAGAATTGCGTAGCACTGATTTGGATCCTCTGTGAACCAGCTGAATTTACTACTCGTGTTGAATGCATTTTAATTCACATTTGTGTACATATATATATATATAGTTTGAGACACCTCACCCAGGTGCAATTCAGCTGTCGGCACGGTTGTCACGCCTCCGCTTAGGGCTTATTCCTTCGGGACCATCCCTGCAGAATTGTCTGCGACTGCTTATTAATTATTGTAACCATATTCAGCAGAAACCCTTGGTTCAGAACCTGATTCAGAATTTCGTAGCACTGATTTGAATTCTCTGTGAACCAGCTGAATTGACTACTCGTGTTGAGTGCATTTTAATTCACTTTTGTGTACAGTTATATATATATATATAATTAAAAAATAAGGTTAAGCAATCACCGAAGGGTCTCACTGGGAGCAACTGCCATCTAAAAATGACACCGGCTCCCAGTAGGACCGCGGTAAATCCC
>CAKNWW010192582.1:0-11444 GCA_932074435.1 Andricus kollari
TTTTTAATTAACTTCACAGTTATACATCATATGAAGAAAAGAGTTAATTTACAAAAAATTAGTGTTTCTATAAGAAGGAATAGTTTAGCGAGGACGAAATTCACAAGATATCTTCATCATATTGAAATAAATCTAGAAAAAAATATTTAAAAAAAAACCGAAGGTGGCCTTTTTGAGAAAATTGACTTTTTATTTGTTTCGAAAAATGTACGCCATTTTGGTAATTTTCAACTTTTTGAAATTTTATTTGCGGGTTTTACAAGAGTTTAGTTCTCACTACAAGTTCCGTCAAAGAAAATTATATCATGTAGCCCCATGTTTGTGAAAAAAATGTTTTGATAAAAAAAAAAAAAAAATACGTGTCTCATATTTTACCTTGGAAAACAATATATTTCAGCCCCAAACAATTCCGCGACATCACCAGGGTCAGTTTAAATTGGGTTTCTTTTATATGATGTGTCTCGCGGTTTAATTTGTCCCTTCTCTCATCTACTATTGCAATGTCGTCCGCAAGTTCTCCTGTTTGATGTTAGCACTCTTGTTCGCGATGCTGTATGTTCTTAATTATGTTCTGGTCCGAAATCTTTACTGCGGCGCGGATCTTCTTCCCAGCATCGGTGCCCGTTTCCTTAATTTTTTCTTCTATTATACATTCGGATTTACGAGCTCTTCAATTGCAGCTTGTGTCCGTTGACCTTCTATTGTGCTTCTCAAAACATTGTTCCAGCAACGATTTTTCTTCTTCATTGGGGGATTATTCGAGTTTGAATCCATTTTTCTCGTATATTTGTTAAGGCTCAACATGTTAGAAGTTAGTGTATTTTAATTACCAACTTCATGTCACCACCATCTTTTTACTAAGCTCTACTGTCTAGTTTGTTTAGGTGAATTTCAAAAAAGTTGTCTGCGACTATCAACAATAAAGCGATTACGACAGGTTTTTTAAAACGAAACACGTCTTCTCTTTGTTGGAGGTTTGTGATTGGTAAAAAAGGAATTGAGCTTTTAAAAAAAATTTAATTCTTATTTAATTTAAGCGAAATGGAATTTGCCAATAACAATTTTTTCTATCAGAAAAGAATGGGTTTATTTTCTCTATATCAGAGTAAGAGCCTTTCACCTTTACTGAAAAAAATCATAACTTTATTTGGTTTGAATCTGTTTTAAAATTCTTATTTATTTTCCAAAGAAATATTCTCGACTTTATTTCATAATAGAACCTGATATTTAATTACTTACACGTGTGCACTGAATCATGTGAAGATTTGAAATTCGCTCGAATAATTACTTTTAATTTTGTGACAAGAACATTTTCATTTTATTTTGATTTCTTGATATTGAAAAAGTTTTGCTTCGGGCCCTCTAGTCAGGTGACATGCTGAGGCGTTATTGCCCACATAACAACTTCGTTCTTATTTCCCTGCAACAAATAGGGAAAATACTTTTCATCTTGTGAAAAATGCTCAGTCGGATCTCTTAGAACTTCGGTTCTAATCTCTACGAGATGTTCGCGAGATATTTTCATCATCGCATAACCAAATGAAATGGTGATGCTTCTTCTCAGGAGCACTGTTTTTCCCTACTTATTCTTTTAACGTGAGGGTTTTCTCCCTCTGGGTTCGTCCCCACTCTTGAGCTTCTGAGGGCTTCTTGCTCCGTTACGGAATTACGGAAACGATTAAGACTGTTTCTTATGTCATCATATGGTAATATCCGTACTAGTCCGTCGGTAATTTGTTAAACCGATCTCTTCCCTGACTTGATATGTACCTTGAGGCAAGTCAAACGCCTCTCCGCATGAAATCTACTAAATTAATTGTGAATAAATGCACATATAGGTAATTTTCTATCACTACCTGCTCGTTCGCTGCTTTTAGGAATTTATTTAATTTGGTACAATGATGCCGCCCTTAGGTTACGCAGGTAGTGTTCTACGTAAAGGGGAAAACGCGACACTTAATAAAAAATGTTTTGTTGTACTGAAAAATGGCTAGTTGCACTGTTAGAAATTTTCGGAAAATTCCGATACATTTAGGATGGTAAAGTAACTGAAATTTACGAAACTAGGATGCTGAAAACGAAATTCAGAAACGGTATCTGAAAATTACAAATAGTTTCCTAAAATTCCTAAATGGTAACAGCAATATAAGTTATCATGACCGAAAGAAGTGTGCAGTTAGGAAATGCGTACTCCTCCCTTCTCAATCGCGTTCAAAGCAGACAAAGCATGGTGGTGGCCAGCCTCTGATCATTCAATACTTTAAGAATGAAGGACAATAGTCACCGGCGGCGCCTTATAGCGGTATTTCGGATCCCTAAGATGATAATAATAATACTAGGGATGCGGCGACCCCATCGCCCGAGAGTTCCGGCACTTGCAGTCAGTCACGTCGCATTAGTCATCTCTCCAATGCGAAGAATTATATACAATATAAGTCACCAGTATCGCACAGTGCCTCCCACAATAGGCCTCTCTAGAATGGTGGCCATGGTTCAGTTAGGAGTGGAAATAGGACCGAACTGAGGCGACGACCAGGCAATGGCTCCGAACAAACGCGAGAACATGGTTTTAAATGGTCGGACCAACTCAGGAGGGATATTCTTACCTGTTGGCAAAGAAGCTCACCAGTGCGAAGAGGATTTATGCAGAGGTTACATGAACGTTAGGTCAATATGTTCCCGAAATATGCTCATAAAACGCCTCAGTATTTAAGAAATCAGGTATCATTTTTGCGCAAAAACGCATATGAAGCTCCTTATCAGCAAATGAGAGGAGCAACATCCTCCAGCGAACCTACCACCCGTTCCAGCAAGACCACCTTTGCATATAGACGATAATGTCAACATGAGAAGTAGGAGATCAAAAATCCACCAAAAAGTCTTTCTCAGAATGGACAAGTTAGCTGAAGCTAACACTGTTCTCCCCGATTTCCTCCTCGAGGATGTTAATCTCTGGAATCTAAACTGTGTAGCTTACGAGAAGGCGGTCTACCTGCTTAACGACAATAGAAGTAACGATAATTCAGTACACCTGCGTAATACTTGCGAGCGTATTGCACAGCTTCAGTTTAAAATTGAAACGGCGAGACGGCATGCATCAAATGTTCAGTTCGTGGTTTGCTACATAACGTTAAATAAAAAATTCACTCCAAAAGTTAGGGCGCTTGTTCGAAACTTAAGGAAAGCAAATCACACGCTGAACAAGTGTAAACTGTTGACCATCAAGAAGCACTGGAGAAAAAAAATAAAATCTCTTTCAACAGCGAAACAGCGTCTTGAACAGCAAGTAAAGTGGATTCAGGAAAATTTCACCTTTTCTACACATCCTTCCCGTCTGTTCAATAAAACCTCACGTGCCGTTAGAATTCCGCCTAGCCGAGAAGAAATTCAATTCTTCTGGGAGCAAGTATATGGAGATACGTATCAGCTAAATTAAGACGCTTCAGATAGATCACTCTTTCGTAACTTTTGCCAAAGGCAAAGGTTACAAGGTCTTCTGGAATTTCTCATTCTCCACCACTCCACGTATCAGTGCTATAAAGCCTGATATTTTGCACCAAGTTCTGAAGACGAAGAATAATTATTTATGAATTTCTAATTATTTTTCTCTTGTTTTCTTAACGAAATTGTGTTTCATAAAGAATTAACAATAAAATAATACAAGGATATTCAAAAGTTCCAAGTGGTCTTTATTTTAAACTTTTAGCAACATTTTGAAATGGGATTGGATGAATGGTACATTTGAATTATTGGACCTTAAATATAGACATGATTCACAGCGGTAAACGCCTAATAATTACAATTAAAAGTAATAGTGGAATGAATTATTTGTTAGTGTTAGCGTTATTTGTTATTGAATGTCTATTAAAATCACCTAATTAATAAGTAAGCATGCACGGATTCGAGAGGGTAAAAACTGCAAGAAAATAGTTATAATTTGGCAGTAAGAACTATAAAAGATCACTTTATTGTTATCCTTTTAACCACTGGCACTTAGGTTCAAAAAAGTTTCACAAATGCGAGAGTTTTAATTAATAAGATTTTTGTACTTAGGTTCATGAGCCCATCATGACCCTCGCGGTGCCGGACGAGTACACACACCCACACTCACATACGCAAACTGATTGCGAACAAATACATTCAAGCGTTCTTACATTTTTATATTTCCACACATTCCAAACATACCGCCCGCTTCATGTGCATGTGTAGCACGAGAAGAAACTAGAATGATTTCATGGGTGAAGTCCGTAAATCATAGTATGACAAATAATTAACGCTTGTTGTTGATTGGGCTACTTTGGAATGAGAGTAAAAATAGAAAACACTTGTAATACTAAATAAATTGGTATAAAATACAAGAATGGTTAAGAATTAACCCCAAGTTATCAGCAAGTGCCTTGGCAAGACAGACACTATGCTACTTGAGACATTCATTGCGCAAAAATGCTAAGTCACCGATTTTGAGGGTAGGTTGTTCACGTGTCCACTTGTATCGGCGCTGTAAAGAATGCAAATATTCTACAGCCCAGCGTCGCCACAAAATCTCCGCAATGGGTTGAACGACCTGTTAACGAGATAGTCGATTCTCCGGTACAAATTCAACTGATTTTTCAGGGGGACTCGATAGTAGTGCCTCAATCAAAAATGCCCTGGTGTTAAATACGTGAAATCCTCAGTATCATCTGATAACGGCCCTATTGGACTTGAATTGAGAGCTACCTCGATTCTCGTAAGAGTGGTATAGAACTCTTCGAAAGTGTGAGTTCTAGAACCCATTATTCGGCGAAAACAATGCTTGAAGCTTTTGACCTCAGCCTACCAAAGACCCCCGAAATGAGGTGCGGTAGGCGGAATAAAGTGCCAAGCTGTTCCTTGAGTGGAAAGCTGATTTTGCAAATCCGTATCATTACGTAAGTTCAAAAAGCAATTACGCAGCTCCTTTTCAGCTCCCTGAAATGTGGTACCATTGTCGCTGTAAATGTGAGGTGGTAATCCACGGCGATTTGTAAAGCGACTGTAAGTTGCTAAAAAAGCATCAGAAGTATAATCTGAAACAAGCTCCAAATGTAGGGCTCGAGTTACGCAGAAAAAGAATAAGGGGACGTAACCCAAGGAGCTTTTTTGCCCTCTACCCGGAGATATGCGTACGCTGATAGGCCCTGGTTAGTCGACTCCAGTATGCGTGAGGGGGTGACTCGAAGTGGTCCGAAAGTTCGGAAGGGTACACATGAGCTGTATTGGAACAGTAGCTGGCTGACGCGCGCATGAAACACAGGCGTTAATCAATTTTTTGACGAGCGTACGAGCTTCTAATACCCAAAATCCTTGGCGTAGTGAACGTAAGGTAAGCTATATACCGTCATGGAGTGACCTAGAATGAGTCCTCTCAAACACATTACACCAGACGCATCCAGAAACGGGTGCAATGTCTTTAGCGACGAACTAAATTTTATTGCATCGTCGCGTTCAAGAGCCAGGAACTCAGGTTCGAAGTCTTTCTTTTGAATTCGCCGGACCCAGTATGAGGAAGCTTGATGAATCCCATCTGCCGTAAAAGCTAAAGCTTCATGCTGGAAGGCAGACTTCGGTAACCTACCAACCTTGATTAGGAAGGTTGTGACAAATCGAGTACAGTAAGCAGTCACTCTGAACAACTTTGGCCAAGATGATAATCTATCAGTCAAATCGAAGGGTCGCTTAGCTTGCTTTCTTGCATGGTGAGTAGATATTTTACTACACTCAAGGTCAACATCCGGAGACATATCAGGCCGTGATTCTGGCCAACTTGTAGAATGTTTGCTTAGCCAGTGTGGGCCATGCTACCATGAAGGATTATCCTTTAACTCTTCTAGGAGAAGACCCCTGAAAGCACAATCAGCGGGATTGTCCTGGGTGGGAACATGTCGCCACTTGGCATTTAGAATGAGCTTATGAATGTGATCTACTTGATTGGATACAAAGGTACGCGAGGTAGACGGATGCAGTATAAGCCAAGCTAAAACCACTGAAGCATCTGTGTGGCAGTAAAGTGGGATATTTCCAAAACCCATCATTGTAATAATAAAATGCAAAGTCTTAGCTGATAATTGAGCTCCGCATAATTCGAGTCTAGTTATGGTTACCGGAAGAATAGGAGCCACCCTAGACTTGGCAATGAATAAGGTAACTTGCAAGTTTCGTCCTCCTGAATAATGTGGAGGTACACGACTTGTGCATAAGCTCTGCTCAAAGCGTCAGAAAAGGCATGCAGTTCGCAACCCAAAATGTCAGCGCTTTGCCAGTGGATCATATAACTTTGCTATAACAGAAAGAATTAGGCGCTTATTCGGAGATTCCACAGGTCGGGACACTACTTTGAATTGGAAAATATCTCATGTAGGATCCCATTGCAAATCTAAAACTTTTAATTTATTCTCTACATCTATATGAAAATCAAACGCTCTCTCATGAGTTCCTGATGGACAGTCTGATAATAGTAACTCATTATTACTTGCCCATTTCCTTAGATGGAAATACCCCTGTTTGAACAGTTGTATAACTTGTGTTCTTAATTTTCGAGCTTCGTCTATTTGATCAGCGCCAAAAAGTACACCATCTACATAAACATTATTTTCAAGAATTGATTTAGCTGCATGAAAATTAGAACCCTCATCAGTTGCTAACTGTTTGATGACTCGATGAGCGATATATGGAGCAAAAGCTGTGCCGTATGTGACCGTGTTTAAATCTCAAGCTTGAAGCTTTTGTTTAGTAGAATACCAAAGTATACGTTGTTATTTCCTATAATGAGGATCGATCAAAATCTGTCTGAACTTTTTTTCTACATCTGCTACGTAGAAAAAACGATGACAACGCCAGCCTAATATAATGTAGACTAGATTCATAAAAATTTCAGGCCCAACATGAAGATGCAAATTTAAAGACGTATTATTGGAAGTTAGAATCGAAGTATTAAATACTACACTCAGACGAGTAGTAGAACTACTGTCCTTAACAATAGGGTGATGAGGTCAATAAATTATTAAATTATTAAAGAGTTACCAATATCTATTGGAGGGCCGTTCCTAAAAGGCAATCGTACCATAAACCTTCCCGATGGTAAACGTTGATCAGTCGATAAAAAATGCTGTTCACAATTCATCTCATCGCAGGTCAAAAGTGATCTGGTTGTAGGTTCCTCCATATCCCACAATCTGAGCAAGTCGTCATGGAGGACTTCGTCGGTTATACTTTGATGAGCTGCGATAGGTACAGTCCAGTCGGTAATTAATTTATGGACTGGCTTAGAGAGGATCCATCCGAAAACGGTATCTTGAGCTGTCAGAGAACCTAACGCACCTTGTCTAAGTCCTGGTAAGAAATAATATCTATACTCTCTGAGCTAAATGGATCAAGATCTGCTAACGAAAGCTCCCTTAATTCTTTCTCAACTCCTCCCCCCGTCTTACAGGTGGAGTGTAAGACGTTAAATGTAGTAATACTAACGACTGCATAAATACCGGTTCGAGCATACCTATTTTCGGCAGAAGTAATATTTGAGCCAACTCTTTTGCCGTACCTATTACCTCACCTGCTACACCGTAAACTAGTGCAATAATCTTTTGATACTTTAGATTCAACATTTTAATTAATCTTTCAGATACAAAAGAACATTCTGAACCCTTATCTAAGATAACTCTAAATTCATGAACCCGACCATTATCAGCTCGTACATTAATTACGGCAGTTGCTAGTAAAGTAGAGCGTGAAAGATCGAGTTTACTGCTTAAAAAATAAACGGTGGCGTTATTGTTAATGGAGCCTATTGCATTCGAATGAGAGACTTCCTTTATTGATAGGGAGGGAGGGGTATTCGATACCTCATTCATTATTAGTCCCGAATTGCTAGTTCCGGCCACTTGAGAACTGATCGCGAGCATGTTTAAATGGTTTATGGCCTGGCATTAGACAACTTAAACAACAGTGGTGTCGCAAAAGAAGTTCCTTGCCTTGGTCAATCGCTAATTCTCTAAATTGTTTACATTTAAATAAGTGAAGACTCTCCTTGCACAGTAAACATTTAGAGTTGGTAGAGGCATGGCGACCTTTAACTGACTGTCCCTTATTATTCTTACCCTTTTCCGAGAGATTATATTTTGATAGTCGAATCGCTTCTAAAGTGCGAATGCGTGTTGCTAAAAAATCATATAACTTTTTGAAAGTAGGATAGTCAGTGTCAGATCCCAAATGCGTCTCCCATCCCTTCAATGACGACATATCCAATTTACATTCGGAATAGACGCGATTGCTTGCAAATGAGCATTAATCAGAGCGCGTTCATTGTCGTAGCGGAGTTTAATTGTCTGACAAGCATTAGTGAAATTCGAATCGGTCACAGTTATATGTTTAATCAAACGGCTAGCGTCACCTATCAACAACGTTTTCAGATAATGTAAACGAGACACATTAGATAAAGAATCGTTATTGACAATCAACGACTCAAACAAATCACGAAAATGTTCCCAGTCAACATAAATGCCTGACAATTCAGGCAACGTAATTTTAGGTAACCTAGGAATAGTAGAATTTTGTTGAGTAACGTTTTCTCGCGTTGATTGATTAACTGTTGCCGCAACATTTGACAAAAAAGTATGAAATTTTGAATTTAGATAGTCGAGTACTGCGAGATAAGTTTCTTCAATTTGTAAAAATCGGTTTTTAGTTAAATATTCTATCGTATTTTTCTCTTCCGAAGTATAGAGCGCTCTAGCCCGTAAGTCTAGTTCTAAGCATCGATGCCATTTTTCATTTAGCAAGACCAAACTATTTCTAACAGTTGTTTCGTTTATCGAGTATGAGTTTCTTAAAATTAATTTACGTACGCATAATAGCTTCGTGCAATGAAACAAGCTCGATACATAATGCTTCAATTTTAGACATGATGATTTGAAAGAATATTACGCAGAGATACTAACAATAATAAGCTAGAAATGAGTATGAAAATTCGAGTTTAGCTGAAGAGAAAATATTCAGCTGGGTAGTTAAACATTCAAGTAAACAATAATCCTTTGGCGTACAAGCAGCCGTAAAGGTAAAAGATATCGTGTGCGGCTTTTGTATTACAATAATACTAATGCTGTCAAAACCTAAATATAAGAGGATAAGTAAAGCAAACTTACGTGTTTATAAAATCATAATAAGACTGTCCCAGCGTAATGCGATGGTGACATCTGAAAACTTCGTAGAGTGCGAAGTTGAATACCGTAAGACTTGCCTTGTAGACACTCTTCGTTGGAAAGCGAGGCTTTAATTTTCCATATGAATACGAAGAAACAGAAAGACAGCTATTAACAGCTGATTGGACTGGAAACTGGCAGCAGTAGAAAATCGATGAATGCAGAAATAATAGGAGCATCTGAAGATAAAGTTGACTTAAGTAGCAATGAGATGGATGATAAATAGCAAGCGGTGAAGAGAGATGCAATCACGGTTCACAATAAACATGGTCGCAGGTTTCCTTGTGTGCGTGTGACGTCATTCACGCAAGCAATACACACGAACAGTAATATGTCTCACCTAAATATATTTCTCCACTTAATCTTTCGATCACTGCACTGTTCGAAATTCTCTTAGTAAGCGTATGGCACTGTATCCAAAAAAGAAGACCACAAAATTGTTAAAACAATTTTCCACACCAATATTCCAGGTCAAAATCAATTGAGCAAACACCGCACTTGAAATTCAAATGTAACGACTATCGGCGCCATAGTGATTTTCTTGACTGTTTGTCCCCGCAAACTTTTCTAACTCGATTTGAAAGCCAATTTTTTCACTTTTTGAGTTAATTTTGCCGTACACTTCCGCATCCGGCTTGAAGGACCAAAAATGTGAGCGTTATTAGTTATTGACTGTCTATAAAAATCATCTAACTAATAAATAAGCATGCACGGATTCGACAGCGAAAAAACTGCAAATAAAATAGTTATAATTTGGCAGTAAGAACTTTAAAAGATCACTTTATTGTTATCCTTTTAACGAGTTGCACTTAAGCTCAAAAAACTTTCACACATGCGAGATTTTTAATTAATAACGTTTTTGTACTTAGAGTCATGAGCCCATCATGACCTGCGCGGTTCACGGTAATTTGGATACTGACTTGTCAACGAAAATGGTCGGACAAGTACACACACACTCGCGTACGCAAACTGATTTTGCTACATTTTCATATTTCCACACATTCCAAACAGTTAGCATAAATAGCGTACAATTCTTTTATGCTTCATGGGAAATGGAACTTTTTATCTATACTTACAAAAATAAAATGACAAATGTTTCTATTCAATTATTCCTCAATTTTTATTTTTTTTTTTTTTTTTTTTTTTTTTTTTTTTTTTTTTTTTTTTTTCCTCTTAGGTTCGTATTTTAGTAAAGAGTATATTTTTTATTACAAATGCTAATATTTTATAAGGATTAATTAATTATGTTGATTTCATTATTATGACATATTATTATTATTATTATAAATTTATTATATCTTTTTTTATTTCCAAAATTTAAATTCCAGCAGTCATGTGATATTTTTAAAGAGACTCAATAAATTTACATATTCAGTTTTTTTACATTTGTTTCGACCTATCCGACTTTCTGTTTCAAATTTTGAATGTAACGTTTTCTGTTTATAGGAGTTTTCGCATCTTCCAGTTGGAGTTTTCATTGTTTTAGTTCAGGTTTTTCTTTTTCCAGTTCGTGTGTTATATTTTTAGGTTTACTTATCAGTTTTTTCGGTTCGAGTGCCGCTTCATTTCTTGTACCAGGTCGCTTATCTTTGCGAGTCGTTTTTATGTTGTAATAAACGCTCCGGATGCTCCTTTTGCTGTAACGTCAAAATCAAAATTTTTGAACTTATCTCAAGCGGAACTTCAACGGTGCAACTTTAGAGTTTCTTATTGGTCGTGTCTGGTGCACGACAGGCGGTTAATTCCGCCATTTTTGGGTATTTATGTTTTATCAAAATTCTCCTGAAAAAGTATGCAAGTTATATCTAAAGGATAGTGGATTCTGGAGCCAGGCTTATTTAAATAAAGAGCAGGATTTTTAATATGTTTAACCAATAATTGAATAATTTATTTCATAAGTTAAAACAGAGAACTCATTTTTAAAGAAAACAGCAAACTCGATAAATGAGAGAATAGTTAATAGTGTTTCACATGATTTAACTAATGATTTTGTCTTTACGCCGGAGAAGGTGTTTGTTACACGAACATAATTCCGAAAACAAAATACTATTACGCGGACCCATTGACGCCTGGCTCACGGAACCAAAACATTTACTACTGCTCTATTTAACAATATAAAAGAAACATTTAAAATAAGGACACCGGAATCGAAACTAGACTTACGTGTGGAGTCCTTGCTATCGCTTCTCTTAAGTCTGCCTCCGAAAATGGCATCTTGCGTTTAAAGTA
>CAKNWW010192605.1:0-10575 GCA_932074435.1 Andricus kollari
CTTTTTTTTTTGTTTGAGATATTCAATTTTGAAATTTTGAAGTTACATGAATTCCTGAAGTTTTGTACACCTTCACGTTTAGTAACCGCAAAAATTAAATATCTCAAACGAGAAAAAAAAAAAAAAGATATTTGAGGGAACCAAAGTGCATTTGAAAGCGCAAGGCTTGTACTTTAAGGTGCTAGCTGTAGTTTTTTGAAAAAAATAATAATATAGCGATGCTACATGACCTCAGATATAGGCTAAAATCGGGATTTCCGCACATTTAGGTTATGATATCTGAAAACCCTGACGTGATAGAGCAATTCTGAGGCCTGTGTTATTTAAAATCGATTGAGTGTAACGATAGTGTGGAAAAGACTAATTATTTGAATGTTTTGAAGCCCTAAACACATCTTTTATGCAGATAACTGTATGACAAGCGTGAATAATGTAAAGGATTTGTATAGTTTTATGCATGATGCAAAAACAGTGATGGAGTCGGGTCTTTTTGATTTACGCGGTTGGGAGCACACCAGTGACGACAAGGCTCAGAGTTTAAGTGGGTTTCTCGGATTATTGTGAGATAAATAGTAGGACACGCTGTCGCTTAACGTGTCAGGTTTAGAAAAATTAGAATTCGAGAAAGTGACAAAGAGAAATATTTTGTCCGTTGCTCACCGTATTTTTGATTTGCTCGGTTTTGTTTGCCGTGTCTTGTTCGGTCCGAAAATTTTATTGCAAGAAGCTTGAGCAGCTAAATTAACGTGGAATGAAGAGGTCAGCGAGAATATTAAAAAGAGGTTCGCGAATTGGATCGACCAATTAAAAAACCTCGTTCAGGTCTAGGTGCCGCGCTGTATGATAGGAGTAATTGACACAGACGCGGATGTGAGTATACACACATTTGTTGACGCCAGTAAATTAGCTTATGCCACAGTGATGTTTATAAGAGTACAAAAAGGCTCGGACGTGCTAGTGTATTTTGTCCAAACAAAGACTAGAGTTGCGCCTGCGGTTAAGAGTAACGCGAATAAATCGACGAGTATTCCGCGACTAGAATTATTAGCAGGAAAGATCGGCGCGAGATTAACAAGTCAAGTTCTAAAGGCGGTAGGTTTTAAAGGCGCGAAAACTTATTATTGGACCGATTCGTCGACAGTAGTCGCGTGGATTAATAGAAAAGATAACGGTTTTTATTGCGCTAAACACGAATCTGGCCTCAGAATTGCTTTATCAGGTCAGGGTTTTGAGACATCCTAACCTAAAAGTGCGAAAATTGCGATTTTAGTCTATATTTGAGGTTATGTAGCATCGCGATACTTTTTTTTCGAAAAACTGCAGCCAGCACCTTAAATTACAAGCCTTGACCTTTCAAACGATCTTTCGTTCTTTCAAATACCTTTTTTTTTCTTTGACATATTTAATTTTTAAGTTTTAAAGTTACATGAATTCCTCAAGTTTTGTACACCTTCACGTTCAGTAACCGCAAAAACTTAATATCTCGAAGTAAAAAAAAGATATTGGAGCAAACTAAAGTGCATTTGAAAGGGCAAGGCTTATACTTTAAGCTACTGACTGCAGTTTTTCGAAAAAAAATAATATCGCGATGCTACATTACCTCGAATATAGGCTGAAATCGCGATTTCCGCACTTTTGGTTAGGACATCTTAAAGCCCTGACGTGATCGAGCAATTCTGAGGCCAGATTCGTATTCAGTGCACTCAAAACCTTCGGGCAGGTATACTCTGGTTTCTGGTTCTGAAACTTGTCGGCCTGTGATAATTGGAGTGTTTTGTTTCGGATAGAGTCAAAGAGATTTGGGATATTTCAGAATCCAAACAGTGGCGGCATATTTCTGAACATTTAAATCCAGCTGATTTACCGTCGAGAGGTTGCACGGTCAATCAGCTGTTAGCTTCTCGGTGGTGGGAGGGTCCGAATTGGCTTAGAGAAAGCAAGAACAAATGGCCTACTGCTAATGAGGATAGCGTTGACGAAGCAGAGGTCAATTCAGAATTAAAGAAGTCAACCCAAAGACAAAGAACCGCGTTGATTATCGTTAAAAATGGAGAAATAGTGGAAAATGATAATTTGTTTTATCAGCTGTCGAGTTATACAAAAGTGATTCGGGTTATTGGTTGGATTAAGAGGTTCATTCATAATTGCAAAGAGAAAATAAAGGCGAGAAAAGCACATTTTTTGAACGCAGAGATTAATATAATTAAACTCAACTTTTTGACGGCTGATGAGTATTGCAAGGCAGAGATTAGTCGGATCAAAATGATTCAAAGCAGACATTTTGACAGTCTAGAAGATGAACGCATTAGAGCTTTTTACCGTTCATTGATAATGAAGGACTCATCAGAACCAAATCGAAGGCTTTATATCGTGACGTTAGTTTCAATTTTCGATGCCCAGTCATTTTGCCGAGCAAAGAATATTTTGTCGAATTATTAATTAGAGAAAAGCACGTGGAACTTAAACATGCGGGAGCTGCGATGACACTGAACGTTCTAAAGGAAAAATTCTGGATCATGAGAGGGAGAAAAGTCGTTAGAGAGGTGATTAAAAAATGCGTAGATTTTCGTCGACATGATTCTAAACAAGTTAATACACATACAGCGCCGTTGCCTCTCGAAATTAAGAGATGCCGCAATATTCGAATTAGTAGTAGTAGATTTCGCGGATCCAATTCATCTGAAAGGGGAACAAACGGCTTGGATATGTATTTTTACATGTGCGGTGTATAGAGAAGTTCACTTAGAACTAGTTAATTCATTGAACGTAGCTAAGTTTTTAATGGCATTACGACGACACGTAGCTAGGTGAGGTAGACCGAGTGTAATTTTCAGTTACAATGTAACGAATTTCGTAGGGTTGCGTAATCAGTTAAAAGCACTAGATTATGAGAAAATCGCAAAGACACTCGCGATACAGCAGATAGAGTGGATGTTTAACCCTCCATCAGCACTTTGGTGGAGAGGCTTCTGGGAACGTATTATTGGTGTGCTGAAAAGATTGCTTCGGCGTACACTTAAAAAATCGTGTTTAAATTACGAGGAAATGTTTACCACTTACCACAATGTGTACTTTTAAAAATCGCTGTTGGTTTCTTAATTTTTCGATCAGAAAAACTGATGAAATTGAAAGATTAATGTATGAATATTTATGACATGCTCCATTATTTGTTATAGTCCTGATGAGGCTGCGGTTCCACAGTGAAATGCATCGACTGTACTTTTAAATATATGAATTTCACAAAGGCCAAAAGCCATCAATCACTACCACCTTTATATATTTATTCTTATAAATTGGTCTAATTCGAAGAACAAATTATACATAACTGGCCAAAAAACGCAATGGATTATGGAGAATGTGAATCACCAACACACTGAACACATACATGGATTCTACAATCAACTTAGATCTACTAATCCACAGGTGACACCCGTTGTAAAACAATGGGTGAAATCAATTTTTCTGATCGATAAACTAAGAAACGAACAGCGATTTTTAAAAGTACACATTGTGGTAAGTTTAAAAATTAACAAATCAAAAATATATTCATTGATAATAGACCATATAGGTATGAATATTTATGACATGCTCCATTATTTGTTAATTGGAATTTGAAAAAGATCGGTACGCACCAAAGGGTCTAACGCTTCCTGAAAATGGGAACTGAAGAGTGGGAAGTGTCCTGCATCGTCGCCTCAGTTATGCGGAAAAGCGTCAAGAAGGGCCAGTGTCAAATGACCATCGAAGCGAGCAACAACTTTTAATTAACGAGAAACCGCGTGGTGTCTTTCATTTGTGAATCTTTCAAGTTTAACCTTTTTCCTCTTATAATTCAATAAAGTTTAAAGTTTAATTGTGACGTTTTTCCTGAGTTAACAACAACCCTGTATTTCCCAAGTATTTAAATAAAACACTCTTCGTAATTTATTTATTTATAACGTCTAAAGGCTAAAATGAATTATCTCTCATTCCTACGCTTTGCATGAAAACTATCTCAGCGTTGACTGAAAAAAAAATTTGTAGGTACACTTTTTTCACCTAA
This sequence comes from Andricus kollari, assembly GCA_932074435.1. Taxonomy (NCBI): domain Eukaryota; kingdom Metazoa; phylum Arthropoda; class Insecta; order Hymenoptera; family Cynipidae; genus Andricus; species Andricus kollari. Next base: position 4,043 of record CAKNWW010192605.1, read on the forward strand.
TTTTAATTATATAAAATTTCTGTTATTTAATAATAAGAAGAACATTTACTCTTCGTGCTTTCAGAAATGATCTTCCAATCATTTGGACGTCCTACAATACGCTGTGGCCAGAGCTTATTAGATGATACAATGTTCTGCTGTTTTTCGAATTTTGTATTATTAAAAAAATTTTTCTATGATCAATCTAGTTTCAAAATAGTACTTTACTTCTTAAAAAATTATGAATATCCTGATCAATTCACAGTCATTATTATGCACAATCATAAAAAATAATAATTGAATAAAAAAAAAGTATGTTTATAATATGAATAATCTTAATTTCACTCATTATCCTTGTATGTTTTTCGCCCGTATCCTGAATATAGCTGAAAAACTATCTTTTTTCGGCGAGGGGGTGGACGACGATGACCGCGGCGGGGCGGTAGGAAACGCGCCCTTATGATCTAAATTTTAGGCGTGTGGAAGGGCACGTCAAATAAGCTCATGAGCGCAATGGAAGCATCCGTTCACGTCACTAATATGTGGTCTAAAGGGTAGTGGTAAAACTTTTTTTGTAAAAAAGTTTCTTCGAAATCTCAATGAAATGTGTGATACACAAATTGATCGAATAATTGTCTATTATTCTGAGTGGCAATCGGCTTGTAAAGAATATGGAAAAGAGATTGAGTTTCGTGAAGGATTACCACAATGTTCTGAATATTTCAATGCTCCAAGGTCTAAACTTATAATTCTCGACGTTTTAACATTAGAAGTACCGGGCGGGGTCAATTGACCCCTTTCGATTTTTGAAGTGGTAAATCTCCGCAGCGGTTGCTTGCAGCTTGATGGCGTTTTGTGACTTTTAATTATTTATAAATAGGAGTATTTGACGAATTTTTCGGAAATATTGGATGCGCACTTAAAAAAAAAAATTGACTTTTTATAGTCGGTTACCGGCAGGGGTCAATTGACCCCTAAAGCGTTTTGGCTGGTATTTGATTACTGTTTTCCGCTTCTGCGCAGCTGGTCTGATTTATATCGCTTCTGTAACGTGCGTGTGATATTTCTAATCCTCAAAAATATTACTGCTCTTCTGTTTAACAGGCAATAGATGATATATTGCCTGCTGGAGTTTGCATTTATGTTCGGTTCTTCTTCTACTCTGCTTCAAAACATTTCCGGACTATCAGTTCTACTACCGGTGTATAACGTTCTACGTTTATAGTAAAGCGCTAGGAATAACCACATTTCGACTGACCCGAAGAATAAGTCACTAACTAATTTTTTCGAAAACAGATCGAATCAACTGTATTATGCTTCGCTAGCGTGCCGTATCTCCATTTAAAAATACATAGAGATACGATACTCTAGCGAAGTAAAATATAGATGATACACTCGGTATGCGAAAAAATTGGTTAGTGACTTATTTTTCGGGACAGACGATTTGCAGTAAGTTGAAATTTACGGCGTATACTCGGGTCGGGGAGTACAGCGGCACCAAACGATTTAGCTTGCTGTTGCAGTAGCAGCAGAGGCGAAGTCGGTAGGACTCCGCTGGGGTAGGCATTTTTACTACTTTGTTTTACTTTTTTAGAACTCACTACTCTTCTTGACTTATATTAACGATGTAGTATGAATATAGCATACTTCTATCATTAACTTTTGACGGTAGAAACTGATTAAAATCATTATTTGACACCCAACGCAGGTAGGGGTCAATTGACCCCTCGTGGTAACCAAAGGTGGCAGAAAATCCCGGTACTTCTAGTGTTAATGAGAGAATCTTCGAGCAACACAATTGTAGATCTTTTTACTAAAGGAAGTCATCATAAAAATTTGACTGTAATTTTCATTACTCAAAATCTTTTCCATCAAGGGCATGGTCAAAGAGATATTTCTTTAAATGCAAACTATATTGTCACGTTTAAGAATCCTCGAGATCGGTCTCAAATGGAACATCCTGCGCGCCAGATTTGTCCTGAAGACCCACGGTTCATACGAGAAGCCTATCAAGATGCAAGTTCTCAGCCACATGGCTATTTACTTCTAGACTTATAACAATCGACTCCTGACAATTGTCGCTATCGCACAAGTATAATTCCGGAAGATCCTCATCAGTACGTTTACATACCAGTGAAGAGTATAAAGGGGAGAAACAGCGATTGTCAAGTTCCAGTGACACATATGTGATGACGTCGAAAGGTTGCAAGTCAATAGACAAGAAGAATGTGATAGTTTTACATGCCCTTTATCATCTTAATTCGAATCAACGACAGGCAATACTAAAAAAAATCTGATGTCAAACTCACAAAGTGTATTTGTGAGTGTACCTTAAATATATTGTTGGGAAATTTTCCTCTTAAAGATAATCAGAAGCTAAAATTGAAAAAAACATATAAAGACCCTATGAGAATTAGTTGAAACTCGCGGTACATGGAAAAGTAAGAAAAAATGTATTGTTCAAAAAGGTGGATTTCTGCCTGTCCTACTTGGCCGAATCATTGGTGGTTTGCTCTCCAATTTGTTTAAACCTTCCTCGTAGAACTTTCAATAATATGGAGCATACAAGAAAAATGGTACTAATCCCTAGCGAGCAAGTGGACAAAATCAATCAACAAATGCAGACGATCAATCAGACATCTTTACATAACAATATTACCAAAGATTCAACGATTATACCATCGATACATGGTGCTCCTGGAAGCAATCTTGGTTGATTAGATTCTGAAATGAGTCGAATCTTATTTTCACCTTTTCCGTACGATGAACGTAAAAGGTGGAAAGACTACAGTCAAGTGCTGAAAAAATTTCTCTTCTTTGTCGATAAAAATAGGAAATTAACTGCTGAGAAAATGGATTATTCTGAAAATACAGATAATGATTCCCATGAGTGTATGCCAGTAAAAGATATTATAGCTAATATACCTAAATCTTTTCGATCTAAAAGTACTCTATTACTCAATCACTTAACAAAGTCTGACTTTTCCGACAGAATAAAATGGGATAAATATGGCTCAGTTATCATTGACGGAAAGCGTATTGAACATTCACACATTACAGATCTCTTGATTGATGCATTGAGGTACAGAAAAAGTGCTAACCCTCCAGGAAGAAGTCACTTTGCCCGTATACTTCAAGAGCTTGGCACGCCGCGGGAGCTCGTGAAAAATCATGAATATTGGACTCAAACCAAACAAATACAGCGCGACATCAACTACCGATTAAACCAAGAATCTCTTATAACAGATGATGAAACTATTGAGGATGGAGCAAGGATAAATAAAACTCTAACAGTTCCTAATAATTTAATTCGCGAGAGAAGCCGACAAGAGAAGGTACAATCTGATTCAGGAATGCTAACCAAGTGGCAGTCTTTTATTCTAAAATGAAGCTACTTGAAGAAATATACTATAATCCAGATCACCCGGCTTCCTACAGCGGAGCAGAAAAATTAACTCTTGCTGCACACGGTAAATTATCTCGCACACAAGTACTTGATTGGCTGAAATCTCAGGATGCATTCACTTTACACAGACCTATTCGACAAAAATTTCAAAGAGCTCATTACACAGTTTCTAATTTTGATGAGGTTTGGTAATGTGATTTAACTGACATGCAAAGTGTGTCTACTTGTATCGATAATTATCGCTATCTCTTAGTAGTAATTGATATCTTAAGTAAATTCACCTGAGCTGAGACACTTCAAAATAAAACAGCACTGGAGGTTAAAAATGCTTTTGAAAGTATTTTACAAAGAATTGATCATCGAACGCCTTTCTGTTTACAATCAGACAAAGGAAAGGAATTCTTAGGAGCTTCTTTTCAAAGATATCTTACTGATGATAGGATAAAATTCCGTGTAACGCGGGATCCTAACGTTAAAGCAGCCGTAGTCGAACGATTTAATCGAGCGCTAAAGGAGCGTATGTGGAGGTATTTTACACACAAAAATATTCGACGATATATTGATGTTTTACAACAAATTGTAAATGCTTACAATAACACAGCTCCACAAAAAAATCTAGAAAAGTACCCCTGGAGTCTGACTATATCTCTCATATGTTTCCGGGGTCACTGAATCCGAATTCGGGCTCCGTTTGGCTCCATCATGTCATATTTCGTCCATAACCTCAAAAAACATGAAAATCGCTGATTTAAGGTGAAGCATCATTCGTGCCTATGTAAAGTGGTTATATCCTATGTTTTCGAGGTGGCTGAGTACGAATCCGGAGTCGTTGTGGTTCGATGACGTCACGCATCGTCCCTAACCTCAAAAAAACCCTCGAAAACATAGGATATGACCACTTTTCATAGCTACGAATGATGTTTCACCTTACATCAGCGATTTTCATGTTTTTTGAGGTTATGGACGAAATCTGACGTGATGGAGCTAAACGGACCCCGAATTTGGATTCAGCGACCCCGAGAACATATAATAGACATAGTCAGACTCCAGGGGTACTTTTCTCGATTTTTTGTGTGGAGCTTTGTAATGCTAGACATTCTAGTATTGGAATGGCACCATCTGAAGTTGATTTATCGAATGCAGCCGAAGCTCGAGCAAATATTCAACATCGTTTCTGTAAAGAAAAAAAGTCCAAAAGGAAGCTTAAATACAGTGTTGCCGACAAAGTCAGAATCAGTCATTAGAAAGGTGTCTTTCAGAAAGGTTATCAGTCCGGCTGGAGTGAGGAATTGTTTGTCGTGAGGCGGGTCATTACAGAAAGAAGTCAAGCACCTTACATGTACGAGTTGAAAGATTTAGTAGGAGAAGAAATAGAAGGTGTTTTTTACGAGCAAGAATTTACTGGTGTCAAAAATAAAAACATTGAGGAGGGAAAATTTCAAATTGAAAAAGTATTACAGACCAAAGGCAAGAGCAATAAAAAACAATTTCTTGTCAAGTGGGCTGGTTATCCTGACTAATTCAACTCGTGGATTCCAGCCTCAGATTTAAAAAACTTGTAAAAATGAATATCGATCAATTTAACCTTGTTTTACCAAGCAATGGTAGTATGAAATATTTTCCCGAGAATACCACTTCCAATTTCATAACACAACTACCACATGAGATTCGTCTACGAGGACAGTGGGTCGTAGCACTCACAGAAATACAACTTCCTCGTACATTTCTTCATGTGAGACACGATGATTCATTTGAAAATCGTATTGTCCTTAAGAACAGTGGGACTGCAGGATATGAATATCCACAATATGATGGTAATAGTAAAAATAGAAAATCTATTGAGAAATGTATTGACCTTCTTCACAAATATAACGTACCTATTAGCATGAGAAAAAAAGATCAATTGGCTGATTTAAATTTGGGAGATCATATAGAAGATGCTATAGATCGCATTGCTCTTGGAGAAAAGGCAAAGGATGAAGAAATGTCTCTTATGTGGAAAAACCACTTGTCAATTTCTTTCAAGCTGGTCTTTATACAAATATTGTGTCTCTTTTAAATAATCTAAACAGTCTTCCGGAATTAAGTCAACACATTAAATTTAAATATGATACATTCAAAAGCAGTTACGTAAGTATACAAAAACAGTGTGAAAAATGATGCCTGACTGATCACCATTTTTTGGTACTTGATGATAAATTATCACGTATTCTTGGATTTGCTCCAGATAATCTAATTCCAATAAAAACTAATGACTACATTGCTAGACACCCACCTAGTCTATCAAGTGCTCTTCTGGATAAATGATCTATTTACTGCAATATTTGTGAACCACGTGTTACAGGAGGTGTAAAAGCACCGCTTTTACGTACAGTTTCTTTAGATACAACAGGTTACAATTTTGGTACAACACAAGTCCCCAATTTTTCATCGCCCAACTACATACCAGTTCTTAGCACAGGTTTTCCTACAATTGAAATTGATATAAGAGATCACATTGGTTTGCCAATACCATTCGAGTACGGTACGCTGACAGCTACACTTCACTTTAAGCGTATTGACTTGATGAGAGAAAAATAATGACTCATTACATAGATTATTACTCCTCACAAGTAGGTGGAAGAGGTATCCCACAGATACACATATATTGGAGCTCCATATCAGAAGGGGCATGGAATTGGTAGCTTTCTCGGAGGTTTATTTCGACGTGTTCTCCCTTTCTTAACCAACGGTGCTCGAGTCATCGGAAAAGAAAGAAGCTCTTCGAACCAGTATGAATGTTATGAATGATATGGACAGTAAGATACCTCTTAAAACTTGGACTCAGAATCGTTTCGAAGAATCTGGTCGAAATTTGAAACGCCGTGCAATGGATAAAATAGAGCATATCATAAACGGTTCGGGTTATAAACATAGAAGGAAGAAGCAAGTCGTTCAGTCCATTCCTAATCATGGTATGATTCACGTGATATTTTCGGAAATAAATAAGAGTAAAAAATGTCGTTTCTTCATTCTCATTCCTGTGAGTGCTCAAAGTCAGAGCTAGATCTTTTTTCACTGCCACCAACACAGACATCTATAGAAAGCTCGCAATGGCTTCATTATAAATTCGTTTCTTCACTCACCGATGACGCCCCCATAGAGTTTG
>CAKNWW010192688.1:0-10744 GCA_932074435.1 Andricus kollari
CAGAACGCTCAAATACCGGTCGACGCGGTTGAACACGTGCGCTGTGTTTATAAAGAAATATAATTTCTTATGTGATGTGAATAAAGTTCTTATTAAAGTAATAAAGTTGGAAATACATTTGCTTCCTTACAGAGAGAGTATTCATGATTTTTTCAGTATTAAAAAATATATTCAACTTTTTTTTCTCGAAGCAAAGAATCTTTTTATATTCTTGCATCAACTTTGAATTATGCTAATTTTGCCTTAGTCAACAAATGCGTAATACAATGTTATAATCAATTGTCAAAATGTATGTGTGAATGGATGTCGTCCTTTTTAATATAAAATTTAAATTTTTCTTTATGCTAATCACTATAATACATTAATATTATAGCTACATTTATTCTTCTCGAAGCAAGGAATCTAGTTCAAGCACTAAATAATGTTACTTTAAAGAAGTGTGCAAAATTTAAACAAGATCGGTTCATAACTTTTTGAGAAATCGTGTCCGCAGACTTCAAAAAGGATCAAGGCAAATGAGGTTCCATGACTGAATTTACAAAATTTTTAAATGATAATTTCACAAAGTACTTGCTAAATTGGTATCTTTGATATGTTAAATTGTTTGAATCAAATATTTCATTTGATATATTAGAAAAAAATTAGTAAAAATATGTTGTTTTTTTTTAGCCTTCGAAACCCATCTAACCCGTAAAGTTATGACGTGTAACTCCTCTACCATTACTCCAATTTTAAGTATTAAATTATTTGTATTTTGGACACGAAGGTTGAGAAACTAAAAATAGATAAAATCGACAAATTTTTTTTAAAGATGTCTCATTTGTATTATTGTGTTCGTTTTAATGTTTTTATTCTGTGTAAAAAAAATTGAAAATCCCGCCAGCGCGTAATAACGCATGCGCTCTGTAGCTTTCATATTTGCTTCACAGCAAGCGCCAGTAGGCGTGGCCTAATATCTCTTTAGTAAGAGTACTCATACCCAAAAAGCATGAGTTCATGCTACAAAAGTTTAACTTTATACCAATGTTGGTAGAAATTCATACCAATTTCGTACGTTAAGTTTCATGCTATAATAATAAGAGTTTGGCATACTATAAGAGTCTGATTTTTTTCTCCGTGTAGAGGTACATCAATTAAAAGAGCTGTGGTTATACCTTTGCGATCTACTCTTAACTTACAGAAATTGTTAGCTTCTGTAATGACAACATTCAAAGATGATTGGCCACCTTTAAATATTGCTTAAAAATCGTTTTAAAAAAATCTGCCTTCTAGAATCCCTTGAAATACCGTTATTTGCCTTTCGCTCCTCAGAAAAACAAAAGCGTTTTTTTATGATGACCTTAATAAACATTGATAGCAAACTTATGGGGCTGAACTTTACTTTTTAAAGTATTTTCTTAAACACTAATTTCTCCCCATACATGTATAGGGAAATAAGTTTTTATTTTTAGAGAACCATTTTATGAGCTCATAAAATCGAAAAAACATACAATTATCGCCCTGAGAAAAATGGTTGGTTGAGACAACTAATAAAGTAGTAGTGGCCATCTTAGTTTGTAATATATGTACGCCGCTCCCACTTTAGTGGCTGTAGTTACTACTGTTATAGGCCATTAAAGAGATACACGAATGCCAATTAAACTGTATTTATTAATATTTATGAACCAATAACCCATGCAAAAGGGACACGCGCTCGGATCAACTCACTCATGGCCTTGCTCTCGCTCGACTGCCTCTCGTACCCAACAGTCCTACCAATACTCTAATTTTATTTTCCCCTGGTTCGATTCCGTCTTTCGATACAATAATCCCAAGTAATTTATTCTTTCTTGTAGAAAAAGCACTTCTCTAAATTGAGCGTCAATCCGGCCCAAGATTTTCTGGCTATTAGACTATCGTCTAAATAAAAAGTACAAGTTGGTCACGTAATGGCCCTAGGACTTTTTGCATCACCTTCGAAAAATGAAAAGGTGCTTTGGTTAAACCAAAACACATACCGGTGAATTCGCCCGTATCATCAGAGGTAGTAAACGCTGTCTTTGGCCGCGCATCCGCTGATAATGGAACTTGCCAATAACCTTGTGCCAAGTCTATCACTATCAACAATTCACTATCAGCTATTACTCATAAATAGTCATCGAGATCGCGTAATGGATAATGTACGCGTTCGGTCTGATTGTTTAGTTTCCTAAAATCTACCACGAAGCGGTGATCGCAATTTCTTTTTTTTTTTTTTTTAATCAAGAAAGCTGGACTCGCATATGGCGAATTCGTGTCGGTCGCTAAGCCAGTTTCCTTTAATTCTTTAACTATTGTTTTCATTTTTTCACGGTCAGTATTATTCGCTGGAATATACTTGCTACTTACAGGTTTGCTGTTGTCCTTTTCGGTCATTTCCATTTTTAATACATCCGTGCATTCTAAATCATACAACGACGTCGCTTTAACTTCTCTAAAACTTATAAGGAACACTTATAAAGTCTTTTATGGTTTCTTCCGACTGGTTCTCTCCAATATTTAATTCCGCTCTTTGCACCGGTCTTCCTAATACTGAATTGGCTGGCACGGGTGACACTTCGCAGATTTCTCCACGCAGCATGGTCTTTGGTTTTGAAATATGGTGAACTTTAGAACTCAAATTAAGCACTGGTAACGTACGCTCCTCAGATGAAGTCGTCATGTTTATAAAGTTAATTGAAAGAGACGGTATCACTATTTTTTCCCCTTATTTGGATTTTCTCATCGCACTGCTCTTCCACCTCAAATTTGGAAAGAAAAGCTTCTTCGGTTTCATTGTAAACTAGTTTTTCGCCCTTTTAATGCATTTCTAGAAGTGGGTTTTCGGTGAACGATCGACCCACAATCGTGTCGGCAGCTTGTTCGTCATCTGGAACCACTCGAATTTTAATTTCTTTCACTCGCACTTCGTCTACATTAATATCCGCGATCACCATTCCCGGTGAACAAGTTACAAAATGAGTTGTACAATCTGAACTTCCTGGGTCGATGAATCCTATTACTTTTAAGTTATCTTCTTTTGGTGTACTCACAGAGACATCTTTGAAATATGTTTAAATACCATTACTTAGTCCGAGAGAAATGGCATTCATTTCATTTTTCTTTTTAGGCTCGGTACAATGTAATTGGGTATGATCCTTGCCTTCGCATTTTCTGCAAATTAACTCCCTTTGGGGCACGGGACAGTCCTTCGAAATGTGACAGTATTCACTACAGTTGTAGCATTTTAACTTCCCTGGTTCGTTACGAAGTGGTGGTCGATGATCAGTCTTTTGCTTGGATACCTCCGCCACTTGGTCCTTAAAGACTGGATATTTATTTTCCCTCCGATCTGCCAGTTATACATTGGTCTTGCGTCTTTCTGTGTCAAAAACGCTCCGGAATCTTTCGCTCCTTTGATTATTGAGTCGTTCTTGCCGCTGTAAATCGTGATACAAATCTTTAATGTTCAAGTGCACCTTAGCTCCCAGAGCTGCGCAAAGTTCCTTTGACCACAGTCCTCGTAAAATTTGTTCCTTCGTATCTTCGATGCTTAGATTCAGATTATGACACAATCCGCTTTTATCTAGAAGGTAAGTCGACAGAGACTTGTCTTTCTGTTGTGACCGTTCTCTCATCCGATTAAATTTAGAGGTTGCTCAAGACGGGCATTATGTGAAGAGTCTGGCAAAGGGTTTGCTACATTACTCAACGATGCTTGATTATTTCCTAATTTATCGAGCAATTTAACCATCAGTTCGTCCTTTTTACGGCTTTCCTCCATCATCTTAGTGAACATCCGTTCCAAGGAAGACAATTCGCTATCTCTGACGTCCTCAGGTCTTCGGCCCAACGCTTCAAAATTATTGTGTAGATTGTTGAGATTACCCAGCTGTGGATATCCCGGAAAAGGTTTTTCTCTTATATAGAATTCTTGATGCTGAAATCCCGGAGATGGTAAGCCGTATGCACCATTTGAAGTTGTCTCATTTTGCTGAGCGAACAACTGATTCTGTATTTCTCTATTAAGGTTTTCACCTTAATAGATTTTCGCGATCTTGAGCTTCACGTTCCCGGACTTCACGTTCGCGATCTCGACTGTCTGTATTTTCAATCACGGTACGATTTCCGTTGTTCGTAATGTTTAGGCTATCTGCCATCAAAATATTTGAAAAAGTACTGTTAGAAGCGTAGAAATCCGAAACATTCTGCGCATGTGACGAGTTCGGATCCGATTGGAGATTCTTAAAAAACTGTTCGAATTCGTCGACTGATATTCCCGGTGTCTTGACCCACGCCATCTTGCTTTGAAAAAAAACTCACGATAAAAATGTTCACACGCGTATCCACTGAAACGGCACTTTTTTATCTATCCTGTATCATTGTGCGCACTATTTTTTTTACTGTCGCTAAATGACTCCCCCTTTTTACGCGTCGTTCCGAAAATGGTTGCTCTATTTCCGTTCAACACGAGATTTTATTGCCGTTGATCCCACTTCTGAAGTGTTATAAGCCATTAAAGAGAGACACGAATACCAATTAAACTGTATTTATTAATAGTTATGAACCAATAATCCATACAAAAGGAAGACGCGCTCGGATCAACTCACTCATGGCCTTGCACTCGCTCGACTGCCTCCCGTACCCAACAAGTTCTACTACGCAGTAACCGCGGCTGGGGCCCTACTCCTAGGGACCTTTAGAGAGATTCTATTGACGCTGACACTACTTTTATTTCTAAAAATGAAAGTAGTTGTCCTTGCTACTTTGATTGTTGCTACAACAACATCCCATGGTAGACAACCATTTCCAGGTAATTGTACTTACTACACTTCAAGTAGTAAGTCTTCCTGTGAAATTAGTAAGCCTTACAATTAAATTACCAGTTCTGAGTACACTTAAAATAGTAATGCTAACTATTAAAATCAAAAAACTCAAACGTAGGTAAAAATGCTTAATTCAAGCGATACGAGGAACTTTAAATTTAATGTTTTTTACCTTTTTTAATCCATGAAGTGTGCAAATTAACATGGTGACCCAAGATAAAAAATTGTTGCAAATGATTCGACAATTTATAGTAAATTTTTATTGGCATAGCACGTGGATTTAATATGCAGTTTCCCCAATTAATTTGACCCGTCATCGGTACAACGAGGTTACATCACTCAGATGAAATCCTAAAAACTCTATGTCTGACGAATTGACTATTTTTTACTTACTTTGGACTTCTTCGAAGTAATATTCTGATCTCAAAGTTTTCAGCAGATTTTAAAATTTCAGTGTATTTAAATAAACAATGTGATCGACTTCTCCAACACCTCTGAAATGCTAAACATGGCGACGATCGTGAATATGACACGATCTCCATGCCGAATTCACAAAAGACAAACATTCATCAGAAACAATTTCGCTTAAATAGTAGTATCGGTTGGATACTTTTGACATGCGTATATCAGCAATTTTGAAATGTCCAGCGATCTGTTTTTGTGGTTAGTTTCGAGCGACAACAAGGATAATGGCTGACTTCTCATCGCCGTGTGATCAACTCTGCCGTGCAAATGAAAATGAACTTATCTAAAAATGTTGTCTAAATTGAGATAAAGTCGTCAGAACGTTTATGATACTTCCCTTTGCTCAAATGTGTACGAGAAAAATAAAAATTCACAGTGAAATTTAGTTAATCTTTAAGAAATAATTTACGGTATATGCAAAAATGACGCAAATGTAAATAAGCGTATCTGCTAAATGACAGATGTCATTAATAACATACCGATGGGTGCAAATAAGACTATGCCATCATCACACCTGGTTTTCTCTAAGGGTGGCGACCCATGATTGCAGAATGGCGTTGCGTTTTGCGTTATGCGTCAAATCACTAGACATTTCAGCCAATGATATTCTTCTAGTAATCTAGAGAATAACTTTCATTGACTGAAATGTCTAGTGATTTGACGCATTACACAAAAAGAAACGCCATTCTGCAATCATGGGACATCACCCTAAGTCCGCATGCTTTATAAGCATAACAAATCTACTTGTATACGCGGGCACTAAAAAAATATTTGCTAGAGAAAATAAGCTACGTGAAAATAAGGTGGATTAATATTTTTTAAATTAATGACACATGGTCTACATTACTATCATTTAGAATGATTCGAAATAAGAAAATAAAAATAAAGCAAATGATAATTGAACCAGCGCTGCTTAAATTTGGAATTTATATCTCTTGAAAGTAGCTACTTACCACGAAAAAATTGACTTCCACCATTAGTTTTCGCAATAAACTTGAATCGAAATGCAAAAAGTATTTTGATCATCTTTTGCTCTGAGAAGGCAGAACGAAATCAGAGAACCCAAACACGTTTCAACTCCTTGTAATCCAAGAGTACGCATTATTATTAAAACTCTTGATTTTCCGTACTAAGAATTTCGAAAATAAAAAACAAAGCGCGATAACTCTGAAAAAAATGTGTTGAGAAAACTATATGAGATGTTTTTTTTTTAGTTGCGTAAGTTTTAAAAAAATCGGTGAGACGATTGTTTCTCTTTTGTGAATTCGGCATGTAGTTCCCCATTCATAACATGTTGTCGTGACTTCTGATTTATAACTTACTAAAAAAAGAAAAAACATCGAAATCCATTAGATACGTATTTTTTCTTCTGCCCATAGATATTAGTTTGCGAGACATTAACAGTTGAGGTGTCGGATGCAAAAAGGAGGTATATAATTGTTTGACGAGAGTGGGTGAGCCTTTAGCCGCTTGGGTCTGAGCGACTATATCTCCTTTTTGCATGCAGCACCTCAATTGATACATTAACGAACCTTCCATGAGTTATTAGTATCTTTTTATGGATTCCATACGATACAAGCTTTTTGTGATATAAATATGCAAAACAGGAGATTGCCTACGAGTGTAAATTTCTCAGTATGATCCGTAGGCTCGAAACACGATTCGAAAGCTCGCGCACGAGCCAAAGGCGAGTGCGTTGAATTCGAATGATGACATCACACGAGCGAGCCATTTGCTGTGCGCACATTTATCGCGCGACATTTTTAGCAACAACTATACGAGAAAGTTGTAATCTAAAGGGCTGCTTCGAAAAAGTGACAAGAGCCAGAAGCTTTTGATCTCCGATCACAACGCACGTGTTCGTGTCCAATATGTGAACTACGAAAAACTTCAAAACGCGAGTCATCACTCCACTGCTTCCGCGGAGGCAGTTTTCAGACCTGTTTAAACGACTATGCAGACAATTTAGTCTGTAATTATGATCAATTTTTGTTTCGTATAATAAAAGACAAATTCTGTTTTGGAAAACTAAAGTTAATCTGACTGAATTCTCTTAAAGTCTTCAAGTAAAGATAAAACTTAGGCCAATTTACACGCAGATTAACTTCTGAACTCAAAGCTTCGGAAAATCGCCTAGCGCCGCATCACCCCTGAATTCCAGTAAAAAATTGTAACTTATAAGACTGAATTCGAACAGATGAATCAATTCATTAACATTGGAAACAGAATTGACTTTGCGTAAAAATATTTAAAAGCTGTACCTGCATAAATTCGCAAAATTCAACGCAAGCTGCGCAAATCCCAGTTATACAGGCGAGTAGGTCAGGATCTGTCAGCATGCATTCCCTCAAGCAACTATCTTGTAAGTCTTGATGAACACTCAATACATCGTCGACATTGCTGACCTGCAAGACAATAATTTCAACATGTTAAATGTAAAAATTACAATGATATGATGAATCATTTATCTTTAAATTCAAGGTACAGCGAAAACTGTTCGTAACTGCTACAGTTGAAATGCGTATTAGAGATCTCCCTGCACAGCGTCAACCGGTGTAATTATGTGACTAAATGAATGCATTGGGTTTCCAATGTGCCAGTATAAAAACTTTTTTTTCACAAAGTAATAAAGGTTGAAAAGCTGACAAGGTACAACTTCAAGGCAATTATGGGACAAGCATTGTTTGATGCTTGATACAATTTGTATTCTGTTGCAAGTTCTAGAGTAATTTCAGGAGAAATAAAAATATACATGCAAATACTGCCATAAAAAAAAGCAACATTCAAATGATTCTTCTTTTTTTCTCTAGCCTTTTATTATATCTATGATTTTTAATCTTTAAACAAAAAATAACCCCTTAGTTTTCTACTACTAATGTCAGCGATGTGAGCAGTACTGGATATTACTTAGAGACCAGTAAATCTGGTCTCGAAGGAATATCAAGAATTTAATATTTCAACATTTTTAATTTTTATTGTTTTGATAAGTGTGTTTGATAAACGCCGAAAAGTTGGTAAGGGTTTTAAAATATTTTTGGTTTAAAGTTTTAAAAAGATAGCAATAAAGGAAGACGAGAGAAAGAAAAGAAGGATGGGGATTTGGAGAAAATTTCCTCTTCCTTTATGTAGGTTTATTTTTTCATTTTTTAACAGAAGTATTTGTATTTTGTTATTAGAGTTTGATTTCAAGCGTTGAAGAGAAGTTAAATTTTTTTATTTAATGTAAATTTCATTTGAAGAAGTTAAAAACTAAAATTACTCTAGGATACGTGTCAGATTTTATTTTATTTGCTTATACTGGTTTTAAACGAAAAATAATATTAGATATTAGTTCTTCTCTTGAGCCATATTTTAACAATTCTAATATAATCTAGTTAAAAAGTCATGCATAATTTAAATTGTCCTCAAAACTTCGCGAAAAACTGAAGAAACGTAATAATTGTTGAATTGAGGACGAAAACGATTTATTAAAGAAAGTTATCAAGGTTCGACGAAATGGATGTGGAAGCTGACAATCTCAAAGTGACACTAATCTAACATTGGACCAGGCTTGATTGCGGATTGCGAAAAAATTCAATTTTCAGTTTAAAAATAAAATAAAATCATGCCTCCGAAATATTAAGTTTCTGAAATATTAAGTTCCGAATTTTGAGATTAGAATTTCATTGTTTTTTAAAATCGGCTTTGGATAGTTATTAAAAAAGAAATGTTCAATTTTTTACAAAAATAACCACATTTTTCCCGAGATCTAGGGATGCTGAATGATAATAAAGAATTTTTAAATTACAAAAACTATTCTGTTCCGAGAAAATCAAAATTGAAGATCGCGATAAAATAGTATGGCAGACATTTTTTGCTACAAATCCGAAAAAAATCCGAAAATATATTATTTTTTTATGAAATGATAATAATTTCAAGAATATCAATGCTAAAAGATTTAAAAAAATATATTACTGCCTTAGAATTGCAACTAAATTGTAAATAAAATTTTACATAATTTTTATTTGTTTTAATTATTGTATCCAAAAACGATATTTTGACGAAAATCCTTTTACCTAAATGTATATTTGAATTTTAAATAATTTGTTATGCAATAAACTTATCTTCGATAAAAATGTTGGTTACCTAGTTTTATACTGCAACCCTTCATTCAATACATTTTTTTATCTTTGCAGTTTGGTTAAGTTAAACAATCTATCCATCCAAAATTATGAAAATAAAATTTACTGCTGTAAACTAAAGTTTAGTAGTAGATAAATTAGGGGTTCTTGATGATATAGGAACAATATTTTATTTTGAATAAAAATTAATTTTTTCGTCAATAAAGTCGATCCGGTACAGAAGCCTCACAGTTTGTGGAGTGACTCTTACGATAATTTACCAGTCACCAACTAGGTTGATAATTTATATACAAATGAATGAACTGTTTAATTTTTGGCTGGTTGTTTCTTATTTTATCCCATAATCTTCCCGGTTGACGGTACGTACCGTACATTCATTAGGTACCTATTATTCCCTGAATAAATGTATGTCAGACTTTCTGAAATAAATACTGGGATTAATTTTTTTTATCTTTTCACATTTACCTTGCTCATTTTATTTAAAAATAAGTGCCAATTAGGTTCTATGACTTCGACCATCATATAATATTCCAAATGTTGAATGCAATCCAGCATTCGTTGTCTCAAAGAGAAAGCCTGTCGATAAGCCATCGCTGCTTCGTGCGTGAATGTCTTTGCGATTTTATTGCTAATCCACACTCTGGATATAAAAGAACACTCGTTTTTTAAATTAATATTTTTTAATTAAAATTATATAGCATTTAATTGTTTCGGCATAAACAGACACTAGTTCATAAAAAGAATAATTTAGGTCTCTGAGTTAGAGTTATATTTGAAATAATTTTTGATTCTGTACAAGCAATATATATTTTGAAATACCGTCACTATTACCTAAATTATTTTAGCTTTACCAACGAGAAAAAATAATGTGCTGCAATTTTATAAATTTAATTTTCATGTTTATTCACTAAATTATCATTATTCTTGTGGTACAGTAAAACCTCCAACATTTCAACGTCCTTGAAACGTACGGATTCGTTATTTCAATGCTGGAGGGGGCCCCACCCTTACCGCGGGTGGGCAATCTTTTTTTAACAACGATGTTCATTGGCTGCCTCGTTCTTGTATCGATGCGCCGCCTGTCGCGATTTTTTCAGACCAAAAGCGCGAGTGATTTGAAATCAATAATAAGTACTATCAATAATAATACAAATAAATACACCCGACATTCCTATAACTGCTGGCCCGCGTGGGCCAGCAGTTATAGTTTCTCAGCGCGTAGGGTGAGAGACGGTTGCGACTTTCGCCTTGGAAGGGCCAAATGCGCCAATACTCGGTCGCGTATATTACGCAATATCGGTTCAGGCGGTCTCGGCTTATTGCGTAGTTAAAAAA
>CAKNWW010192692.1:0-19618 GCA_932074435.1 Andricus kollari
TACATACTTTACTTTTGATAGTTTCGTTATATTTATTATTACACGTAATTTCGTTTACTTTCTAATTATGTATATCTATACCTTTAACACTATTTTGGCATCGTCTCGTTATTAATTTCTCGATTTATTTATATATTTATCATTTTATAAAAAGTTGTCAGAATTCTTTCTTTTGTCTTTGTTCCTGCAGCAAATGGAAGTGCTTGCAAATCCCGATGCATCCTGAAATTTTTTATAAACTTGAACTTGTTCTGCATCGAGATTTCAAGCAGAATTACGTAGATCTCTTTTCAAATAATCAAGAAAGAAACGAAAATAAGTGGAATAGAAAAAAAAAGGATAAAACATAACGAATGTTTCGAATTATTTAATTCTAAGAGACTGGCGCATTAAAAGGTGATTCTTGTACTGTAGTTGCTTTCTGAGCATAATATAAATACATTTACCAACATGACTTTTCTCTAAAGAGACTTTATTTTTTTTAAAAAGAGAGTAAAACGAGTATTACTGGAATATCTCTCTGTCCGTCCTTACAATATACATATACGATCGATAAGGTGAAATAAAACTTGATAATGAACTTAGTTTACAGAAATTTGGAATAGATTAGGTGTAGTCGGAAGAAACGCTACGGAATGCGCATTTTCACAGTTCGAGTGTCGCCTTTCGCTGAGTAATTTAACCCCCTCAAAAAAATCAGCAATTTTTTCTTCAAATTTTGGCTATTTTTTAAAGAGGGTGATACGTAGGGGGCGGATCAGAGTCACTGTGAAGTTAGCTGCCGAACGCAGCTCGGCTCACACATACGGAGAACCGTCAGTTCGTCAAGAGAGGGGGACGCGCAACAACGTGCGCGCGCACGTTTCCCACTCGTCGGCCCGGCAGAGAGGGAGCGCGTAGCAACGTGCGCGCGCAGGTTTGCCGCTGGTCTGACAGGGGATCTCCGCATGTGAGAGCCGAGCTGCGCTCGTCAGCTGACTTTACAGTGGTTCTAATCCGCTCCCTGCTGATGCGAAACCGACAATCGGCATTTCGATGTTGGACTCCAACTGCTTAAAGTAGATAGTGGTACAACATTTTCAAACTTAATTAATAAATAATCAATTAAATTAGATTATATTACTAATTATTGTATGCGATAATAATTGATGATAATATATTAATGATTCTTATAATACTTTAGGGTACGATGAGAGAAATTGGCTCTTGTTCAGATTTAATTTCTCCTCGTCCTCATGCAGATACACGAATATAAAATATCTCGCAATCGCAAATTTTTCTAATTCGAGGGGGAAAACAAGGGCGACAATAATAAATAAATAAAAACTCGCATTCACTCGCTTCAGACTTAAACAGAGTGACGTAAGATCTTTTTTTTCGTATATATATATATCTATTCGTATATATATTTATATATGTATAAAATTGGGAGATTTTCGTAAAAAAAACCTAATAGTCATCCTAGTATGTACAAAAGGGGTCAAATAATAATAATACACATAGATTAGCCTTTTTTTGTCCAAAGCAAAGTGACACTCTGTAATTTTGGACTTTCTTTTTTGATCCGCGACTTTGATGCTCGACCCTACGCACACATGATTAACGAACCGAACATCAAATTCAACATTCACACATTCTCACTCTCACATTGTGAAAAAAACTCTTTGTCTTTGTACTGAGTCACGTCGTACTTTATATTCTAGATATATATAACGGGTGCGAAAGTGCATACAAATAAATACGAGATACAATAAGCGCAATGTACAAAGGATTAAAATAAGGGATTTAGTGTTAGTTAAAAAACTTTGAGATCATTTTCGTGTTTTTTTTTTGTTAATTTCGAAAGTGTGATGGATTGTGCAGTGGCTAGGTTTAAAAAACTGGTCGCTTTATTTCCACTCGTCGAAAGTCAAAACGCAGTCTTTTTTTTTGTTAATAATCCGATCTTCGGATGCGGAGCGAAAACCAGAACGAATCAAAAGCTCAGATTCAATATCAGCAGAAGTCTCAATTCCTTTTAAAAATAATACCTTTTGGTTCAAACTTAATTTTCACTTTGAAAGACTTGGTCCCATCTTCCTTGTAAACCACTGAAAATGAGCATTTGCAGCTTAAAAGTAGATAAATACTAAAAAATATTCTTAAAGAGCATTTCGTTCCAGTTTGACGCCCGCGAACTGAGCAAAAGTTACATTAGATTACGTTGCGCGCCCTTTCGAGAAACGCGCTGAACCTGAGGACTAGCTAATAAAATGAAAGTGCTAAACACGAAATAGCGTCATGATATTACTAAAGTTTAGAGTCAATAGAGTTAATCTCAATACGTTAAAAATCCATCGCAAAGTATTTAAGAGGGACGCAACCAGTTGCAGATTTCCACACCATACGAGATTTAGCCTCGATACGACTTTCATTCTCTCTCTCTCGATTTGTTGCAGTATCTCTGCAAAATTGTCTTGGAACAGTATAAAAAGGGAAGCCCCTGAACAGTCGGGGAGCGACATCTTTTGCTCGGCAGAATTTCTCCTCTCGCGCAAAATGTGGAATAGAAAAATGGCAGTGCGGATTTGTTTTCCTAGTTGCTGTGATAATGCTGATTGATGCTAATCTGACAATCCACTGCTACGAATTCATCTCTAATCGATTTAGTTTGATTTCCGAACTCGTCGTTGACTAGAACTCATCGTTGATTCCTCAACTCTTGATTTCTTGACCGCTGGCTTCTCCTTCTTGACGCGATCCGGTTATCATACAAGGATGCATCGGGAACAAGGTAGTCCAGGTCATGGTAGTGTATGTAGGAGATCTCATCATGAACTGAGAACTCGGCACGTTTGGGATCTTGGGCAGCAAGGGCTGATCGCCACCTGTAAAGATCAAGATCGTCAGTGAAGATCTTTTAATAGCGACACAGCAAATTTAAGATTTCATTAAACGAATTTTCAAGAATGTAGGTTGAAAAACTGTAAACACCTTCGCGCTAGGGTGAACACCGTGTGTTTATGCTGTACCTTTTCCAACTCGAAACCCGAAAGCTCGCGAACACACAGTGTTCACTCTGTCCTGGAAGCAACTGGTCTTGAAATTCGCCCGGCGCAAAGGTGTTAGAGGATCCTCCGTTCCCCAAGTTTTTCAACCTGTGACAGAAAAAAGAAGACTGTAAGTCCAACGGGGATGGTAGGTCCATCTCTATAGTCCGACTGTGGCAATTATCAAAACAAGTTACCTGACGAAACTCCTGGACTAGGTTCTGTTGTTGCAGTTGTTGTGGTGGTGGAGCTAGTACTGCTAGTTGAAGTGCTCGTAACTCCGAGTTTTCTTAGTCTCATCTTTTCCTCCCACTCATCCCAACCATGCCTCGGCCTGTTTAAATTCCTGTGTTGATAGAAAACGAGGCTAATTCTCGTGGGACTCGTCCGATTGGGTTTCTTGAGTGCAGTCGTGCAGTGCATCTCGTGCTTTGCACACTCGAACAAAACACTCCCATGTCCTAGAGCAATAGCAACGCCTCCCATCTGTGAATCTTTGAAACTCTCCTCGTTGTCAGAGAAATCCGCAACTTCACCCAGAGGTTCGGCTTTTGGTGGTGGATCCGGTAGAACTGGAATGTAGGATGGTGGACCGTAAATATCCCACCGAGGGTTTTCCCACCTCCAGGATGGATTTAATCCCTGGTAAGGTGACATGCCCTGATAAGGAGGAAAAGGCTCCCTTTTTGGTTGCTGGTACAACTGAGGTGGATACTCCGGCTGATAAGGCTGTCGATGATAGTTGTAACCTTCCCAGGTGTTTGGATAAGGTTTTTCGAAAACAGAGTAGGGGTAACTGTATTGAGGAAAGGTGTGTCCTAATCCAGAGATCGCATGGAAGTCCTGGACTTGTTTCATCTCTGCCTCTGCCCAGTTCAACCATCCAGGATTGGTATTTGGAATTTCCTGCCTCGCTTCGTGAAATCCTTCTCGCTTTTCTTCCGGCCAAGGCCTCGGTTGAGGATTCTGAGTATAGGGTCTGCTGTTTAAACTATCGAGGCTCTTCGGAGGTTCCTGGGGTTTAAGAAAAGTCTTGACAAACGAATTTTGGAAGATGCTGGGTTCTACAATCGGAATGTTCTGATTAGGTGTTGTTCTCGAAGGTGGTCTGCCTTTTGGTACTCTAAAGGGCGAAGGCTCGGAAGGCCCTTCCCAGGAATTTCTCTGATATCTCTCTTCCGGTATCCTCTGGTCTGGTATTTTAGAGATGGAATTTGAAGTTGAATTCTGATGTTGGTGAAATGATAAAGAAGAAGGGTTGTTCCAGGTGTTGAGAGATCCTTGAGCCTCGTAGTGTCTATTCTGATCTGAGAAAGGATGATGCAAGAAATTGGATTTTTGAGCATTGCTTTCGGTTGAGATTCCTGGTAGAGTGGGAATTAGGTTAGGATTGTGTTGAGTAGGATAACCTCGCACTCCGGATTGGAAATACTGATGTTGCATTCTATAATCTTGTGGTCTCGGTGATAACTTAGGATCCTGGCTTTCCATTGGTGGGGGAGCGTTTCCAGGATATCGTTGCTGTCTTGCAGCCAGTTTTGCTTGATAATGCTCCACACTTGGATCGAATCCAATTCCAGGAGATAGATTCCTGAAAGCTTCAGTCTCTGGTCTATGAAGAGTTCTCTGATTCGGATCTAAGGTATTTGGATATGTTCTAGGAGAGAGACTTGGCTGTCTGTTTGAGTAAGTTTCACAAGGAGTCATGGGATATCCGGAAACACCCGGGGAAACAATCTTCTCTTCTTGGGTTGGATACCTTGGCGATGTGCTGTAAATCTCTCCAGGAGTATTTGGAAGTGAGGGAGTATTTGAAAGAGGTCCTGAAGAAGAATGGTACCCCGAGCTACTAGAATAAGATCCAGGAGTATTTGGAAGAGATCCTCTCGGAGAAAGGGAATGAGTTCTCGGTGAATAGACGTAAGTTCCTCTTGGCGATTCTGGAGTGGAATTAAGTATTCTAGATCCTGGTCTCTCCTGGGTCTCTGTGTGTTGAGAAACGGCACTTCTAGGTCTGTTCTCATCCAAACTTGTACTATCTGGAACCACTTTTACATCTCGGTCCAAGCTACCGAAAGGATATTCACCCCAGGAATTCAGCCATGTGTTTTTCCTCTGGTCAAGCCACCCATTCCTGTTCCACTGCGGTTCGTTTTGATAACCCCAGCCTTGGTACATGGAAACTGGACTGTCAAGAACAGTTGAAGAAACCTGAGAACTTTGGAGTTGAGCATCCATTCCTTCAAAGACCGAGTTCATCTCTAGGGATAGTTGCGAGTCTCGTCCTGGAGTTCTGGAAGGATCTTGATATGGAGTTCTTGGTTCGAGAATCTTCTCCGGAGGTTTTAGAGCCTCTTTCTTATTGCTGAGGGTTTCGGGCTCATCTTCCTTTCTTTTCTTCCCATGACGTCTACAAGGTTGAAGTGGCACGGATCGAACTCGAACTTCGCAGGGATACCTGGAATTCAAAGTAATTTTTAGCACACCCTTTTAAGGCTTTGGCATGCACGAACGCAACAAATCTAGAATACTTACTTCGTCAAAACATCAATAGCACCCATTCGGGTTTTCTCCTCCTGACCTTCCTTCGAACCCAATTCGTCTGTCTCATCCATGACATACAAAGGCAACACGTGCAACTGTTCGTCTTCGGGCTTGGCTAGCGATCGGTGTTTTGTTAAGCTTACTACCACAGTGCAGCCGTTGTTCATATTGTGGAGATCTCTGTGAGAGTGTGCACAGAAGTCAATGCAAGCCGTTACCCCAGAGAAAGGTCTACCGGGTTTGAAGCCCAGTCTGCATTCACTGGCTTCTCTCTCAAACTGAGTTTGGTTGTTGAAAGCTTCCGGGGCGAGGCTGAGATATAAAGGCGATAACAAAGTTGCCAAAACGTGCATCCTTTCCTCCACTTCTTGCTCCTGCGGAAAACGACCTTCCTTCAAATACAAGTTTTAGAAATTTTACAATAACAATGTGGTATCTTTAATTAATATCTTGTGCTTAGTTGAAAACTAACGTACCTCTGATCTAACAGAAAGGCGAAACTTCCGAACAGTTTTGCTTCTGGCGTATTTGCACCCATTGTAATACATGGACCATGAACATCCGAATGAGAAACTGGCTCCACAGGAATCGGGATCGAGACCTTGACAGGCACAAGTCCTAGGTTCGTTGGTTCCACATCTTCTGGTTGTTGGAAGACCAAAGCGGTTTAGTTTGTGGGTCAGGAGAGAGTAAATCCTATCAGCTTCATGAGAAGGGACACCTTCCCAAGCAACAACTGCAACGACTATCCATGCTGTCGCGCATTTATGGCCCTGGCGATGTTTCACTATTGTCAGTATTTTCTCATCAACACCGGATCGACGAAGTATCTGTAAAGGATAAGACTCTGAGAATTTGAACGTAATTATATTTGGATATAGGAATCTAGCTTTAAAACTTGTTTGAGGAGCATGGATTAGAATTTTTTCTACATACCCATTTTGCCAGAGGACATCCCTGCGTTGTTTTGCCTTCTTTCCCTGTGTAGATAACCTTTTCGAACCTGATAGCGTTACCCTTGAGTCCGGTCCTCCTCTCCAAATCGTTTCGAAGATCTGGCAAGCTGGCAGCTGCTCCAAGATGAGTGTAATAGGATCCAGGTTCCGGCGGACCTTGTGTTTGAACTTGCATTTTACTAACGACACTGATGCACCGTTTCAATGAAAGGGGTAAGCGAAAATATGCCTTTCGAATGGATTTCTCCTTAGGGAAGTTTAGACTGGCATAAGCTTTCCTCTGCCCCTGACATTTCTTTTAATTTTGATCAGCCGCGTTAAATAATTTTGTAATGTCGTGTACAAGCTCGTGGTTAGTGTGATCTCTCGCTGTTAGTGTCGTAGAACTGAATATTCAATGACAACTCACATTTATCTGGAGGAAAGCAGCTGCAGTCTGGTACTTCGGTCCTTACGTTATTCTTGAGCTTGTCCAGATGTTCTTGTAATTTTGTGTTAGAGGAGGCGTTACTCTTCGGACTATTGGGATCTTCGGTCTTGACTTCAGAGTCCTTTTCCGGTTCTTCAAGGATCTCGTCCCTGGTTCTTAGACCTTGACAGCAACCTTCTCGTAGATGTTCCGGGGTTGGTTGCTCCGTTCCTCCACGACGACAACACCAGGAACCAACTTCTGATGACACTTTGGCTGGTCCGCCATCGCCTTGGAATTTATAATTTGTGTCTTGTTCTTTCTGATCCGGTTCCACTTTAATCGACTTGGAAAGATCAGGAGAGGAAGCTTGATTTTCCTCTCCAGAGTATTCATTCTCTTGTTTGATAACTTGACCTGAATCGTACTTCACTTCCGAAGGATTTATTTCCCGAGGCTCTGTGCCTTCCGGGACTGAAGGAGAGATTGAATCTTGTGGTACTGATTCTTGCGACTTCGTTTCAATATCTTTCGTTAATGCTTTCTCCTTGTCAACTTCTTGTTTTTTCGAATCCCAGGTTTGTTTTTCTTGGGTTGTCATGAAATTTTCTATGGCATTTATACCAGTCTCTGATGTCATGCTTCCGCCACCCGTCCACTCCCATAAGCCACCACCGCCGGGCAAACTATCGGCCCGAGGGTGGTGGCTATGCAATAAAAAATTACCGGTCATGGTTTCGTTGTTTTGGGAAATTGACATCATTCCCGATTGGCTGAATTCTCGCTTTTCTTGCTCTTTTTCATTCTCGTGTGAATCCCGCCCTCGATCGTCGTTCGGAAATTCGTTAGAGCTGCTATTGCCGTTTGAGTGTTGACTATGGGCCTGGTGATGCATCTGCTGATGCTGTTGGTTTTGCTGTTGACTTTGACTCTGCAGTTGACTTTGCTGCTGATTCTGCGTATTCTGTTGCTGAGCTTGCATCTGGTTCTGTTGATTTTGAAGCTGAGTTTGTTGACTCTGCATCTGAGCCTGCTGATTTTGCATCTGACTCTGCTGCTGATTTTGCATCTGATGCTGCATCTGTTGTTGCTGTTTGTTTAAAATCATTGACTTGAGCCTCGTATTCAAATTGACCCGATTCGACTGGTTGTAACCTTCGGATTGAACATCTTGTCCATCAGGAAAGCCGTTCGGCTTCCCTTCCTGGTGCCAGATAAGTCTCTCTCCTGAGTTCTGCATTTCTTGTTTCGAGGCCTGCTGACCCCAATTAGGCTGGTTTTCATTGGACCTTGGCGACCAGCCTTGTTCAATTTTGGTCTCCTGACTTGATTGGTTTTGCCATCCAGGAGTCCGTCTAGGGCTTTGCGACTCTGCCCACTGTTGCTGCTGACTGCCGTCGCTTTTTAAACTGTTCGGCGACCAGTTCGGTTGACTAGTAGGCGTGTCAGGCCAAGACATTTGATTGGAGGGAGTTAATCTCGGGTTTTCTATTTTCGTCCGCTCTATTTGTGACCATTGCTGCTGCTGGAGCTGTTGCTGCTGCTGCTGTTGATGCTGTTGGATCTGTTGACTCGAAGGGGTTAATCTCGGGTTTTGAGTATTATTCTGCTGATCTTGAGGACTATTCTGAGACCAGGAGGGAGTCATCCTATTCTGTTGGGACTCTGGTATTTTTGGTGAGTGTTGAGGCCACTGTTGACTCTGATGTTGCGATGATGGCGTTAATCTCGGATTCTGGCTTGATTGCTGCCAGTTTCCTTGTGTCTGACTCTGCTGATTGTGACTTTGCTGTTGATTGTGACTTTGCTGATTGATTGTCTGTTGATTCTCGGAATTATTGTCCCAACTCATATTACTCTCTGGCCTCGAAAGTTCCTGCTGACTCTGCATCATCCGTTCATTCTGTTTTAAGTTTCCTTGCTGAGTTTGTAGATTGCTCTCAGACCAGGAAACGTTAACGTTTGTCATCTTTCCTTCCGAGCTGTTATCAGACCAGATGTGGCGTTGATTCGCGTCCTGTTGCTCTTGTGATTGCCACTGGTTTTGGGGTGGTATTTGACCCATCTCCACGTAGCCTGGATATCCGTTAGAGCTGTGTAAACTCTGTGGGCCCGGTTGAAGTGGATACCCAGGCATCTCGTTTCCCGACACGTTGCTGGTGGCGATCGTGGCAAAGCCCTTGACCTGCGTGTCGGATGGAGGTGGTTGTTGTTGAGTCTGCTGTTGTTGCGGCTGAGACTCCATGTGGACGGAGCTGCTGCGACTGTTGGGCGTCGTAGCAGGAGGCGGTGCCATCGTCACGTCCTGAAAAGAGGATCATTCGATCTGTAACTTAAAATCGAGCAATGTTTTAAATAAGGGACCGCCTTTCGCAGGCTATTTGATAGCTAAACCACCCACGAACGACATCTAAGTATTCTAGTGAAAATTGATTGGAAGAGAGTCTCTCATTGAAAACCTTGAACGACATCAAAGTACATCGAATGGCAGTGGATGGATCCTCACCTGCTGTTGATATCCATTGACGTAATCCTGTCTGTCGTAACTGACTTGACCAGGAGTGACGGCTGGATCCATGAATTGGCCGTTAAGAGTTCTTTGTGGCGTCGCTCCAACATTTTGGGGTGCAACTGGTGCTAGGGGTGATGGTTGACCTGTGATTGTATATTGACCCGCACCAGCTCGCTGAAACGCTGACTGGTCGGTCGTTATAAACGTTTGTTGTTGGTAGGTAACTGCAAAAATAAAAACACGATTAGGATTTGTTCAATTCGAATTACATTAATTACAGGATTGATTATCTAACTCATCGCAATGTGATAATTGATCAATTATACAAACCTGGTTGGGGATGGTAGGGTGTTGCAGTACTATACTGCGTGTGGTATCTCAGTTCTTCCAACTGATTTGGTGCTGGAATCTGCTGGATAAACTGCTGTGGTGCCCAAGCAGTCGGGGTCGCTTCTACTGTAACAGTTCCTACTGGTCCCATACCCTGGTGCCAGACTGTATTACCAAATCCAGCTGCTGGTCGGAAACCGGTACCTCCGTCACCGTAAAAAGGCATAACTCCCGGTGACTGTAATAAAAGAAAATATTTAACACTTTAAATCTGAAGAGAGATTAGTCAGTAATTTTCTTCTAAATAATTCAAGCCCACTTTAGTATTCTGCAGAAGTTGAATATTCTACACCAAACGTGATTCAGTTCTCTAAAGTAGCTAGTTCCCCTCGAAGCTTAAATTTTTAGTAGGATTTTCTCAGAGCACGTTCTACCTTAAAGTACTCCCTACGATCAAGGTATATACTTCGACTAGATAAAGAAACTTTATTCTAAAACTCTTCCCTCGTCTAGACGACAACTGGCGCACCTGCCTAACTTTTCCATTTTGATCTCATGCAATTTTTTAATACTTTTCTCTCCCAGGAGAAAAGCGTCAGAAGCGCGAGATTTATGGACTTTAAGAGTTTGAAAGGACGCTTTTGATGCTGGTAATATTCAACGAGAAGCTAGAGTGCACATTTTTCTACACGAAAGAAGAAAGTACAATTCATCTTTGAGCTTGATATGATTCTTCCTGAATTGGAAATTGTTCTAATCTCTGCTTTAGTGTCTGCGTCAATCATCATTTCTCGCTCTCTGATTGCAGTAATCAGAGAGATCAGAATGTTTAAGCGTTATTATCTCTCTAATCTCCTAGTAAATCGATCATGTGGAATATGTATCGCTCAATGCGTTCAGTTAACCCCTCAACGTTTCCCTCATCGTCCCCTCTGGCGCCTCTGTCGTTTTGCGGGTTATTACGCTCGTTGCCAGACTCGGTCCAATTAGTCGTCATTGAATTACGAAGCTAATCCCAGCGGCAAGTCGCGGTCGCATCACAACGATTTCCCAGAATTTAAATTTCCTCCAGGTTATTAAGAACTCTATAAATATTATACATGTTCAATCTATTTAAGAGTTTATTTACAGGAAGATGGATTTCGAATATCCTTTTATTGAAACTATTTAAACTCTAATCTGTTTCATCTCTGAGGAAAATTGGTGTTAATAATTTCGAGACTGCAGGCGATGAAACTTGTTTTGGATTTCGTCTTCCATTACATTTTGCGCTCAGTAACCAAATTGTGTACTCCTGAAGTGCAGATTTTAATCGCGTTCTGATGTAATTAGCAATTAACAAGTTTGTCCGCTACACTTCAGGTCATTAGGGAGAGAATTTGCTGAGTTGGACGGAAATCGGATTTGAAGTTTATTAACTCCCGATTAAAAATCCAAATCCGAGGATTCCTAAAATTGAAGGGATCATCCTAATTTAAATAAAAAAACTAATATTCTTCATTATTCGATTCACTTCAGTTTAGATAAAAGGAAAGAAGCAAGGAAGGTGAGAGTGTCAAATGGGAATAAACACTTCTTCGCATTCAAAGTGATACCCTTAAGAGGGAGAAGAATGGCTCAGGCTAGATCGGACAGCTTGTCGAGTGTTCCGGTTCTGGAGTGCGAGGCCAAGGGGTGGTAAACAGACTCACCCTTAAAGTGGTCGTGGGTCGGTGTTTGTGGTCGACACTGAAAGCATCGAAGGCGGGCGTCTCGCCAAGCGAGAGTGAGAGCCAGATCTCTCTCGCTCTTTCACCCTCATCCTCACCCTCGTCCCCAAGGGGAAAATCCTTCCGTTCTCGTGCCACCGTGACCTAGGACAACGCGAGTTACCTCCAGGCATGATAAAACGGGAATCCCGATGACAGCACCCAAACATAACCCTCGGGATGATCCTGTCTCGCATCCTTCTGTCAAACCCAAATCAAGATCCGAAAGGTTCATTCAATTCTTAGATGCTCTCATCATACAAAATTGAAAACCAAAGTTGGGAGCAAGATTTTAGAATTCTAAAGCTGTCAAATAATGACATGTCAGTATTCCTAAACACCAATTTCTGCTCAATGTGGTTCCGGAATTAGTAGTTTAGGTCCGATTATCCAACAACTTTCCCAAACGAACCTAAATATTTTGGAGACGGGGATGGGTTGATCGTCTCGATTGGATCATCAACAGCCGCTGTGGTTATAACGGGCCATCGCAATTCGACCCTGACCGAAATCAGAGGGCACTTGAACACCCCAGGCTCGATGAGTCACGGGAATAGCGTGCCTCTTTTTCAGTCAGTGTTGACTTCTCGTTCAAATAGCAGGCAACACGACGTGAAAGAAGGGGTAGACTGGTGCTAGACGCAGGCTGTGGCTGCGGGGGCGGTGACCGCCCGCCAACGCGAATCAATACCCGCAGGAACAGGAACCACCGACCTCTCAGAAAAGGGGAAAGAGGCAAGAAGGGACAGAGAGGAAACAAGCCGGGAGAGGGCACCCGTCTCCTCGAGATACGATTAAGCAGAGAAATCCCAGGTGGGCTTTTCAAAGATGGATAGTCCCTCAAATCTTATTTCTATTCTCTTGGTTCTGATGGATCGCGAAATTGTGGAGCGATTTCGAGCAGAAAGTTGATCAGAATTGGATTCATTGTCAGAGTCTGCATCCTTCATTAATGGAGACTTCCCATCAGCAGAAAATAATTCCTGATCGAAATCCCAAACCATAATTGGATTCTTCTATCGGCAAGCAAGATGCGTCTCGTGACCTTGAAGCTCGAAGGTCATTGAATAGAAGGAGCAGACATTGAGAGGCACCTAAAGAGATTTTTGCCTGGATCTCAAGCGCGTACATAAATAAGTGTACGTAGAATGTAGATGGTTGCATCAGTAGTGGATAGTAGCGTAAACAGACGGTGCGAGCAGACTGGTTTGCCCAGTAACCTCGCACGCTCACTTGCAACCAAGTGGAGCCAAGTCGCGAAGAGAAGAGGATCAAGATACCACTTGAGTTCAATGCGAATTGCGAAGAACGGCATTCCTTTCAAGCCGTCTGCTCGAGTCTCGTCTCGTTCTCTTATTCCTCTTTCTATCCCACTACCCACTTCCCTCTTTCACTTTCAAAAAAGAAAGTACTTTAGCAACATCCACAGGAACTAGGAAGACCGAGCTTCATTTTTTTTTAGTGATCTGAACTAATGCTTGAGAATGTGGAAACGATTTTTTCTAGTCTTAGGACACCTTATGCAGTTAAAAAGTTTTTAATACGATATATCAGAGAAACTGGAGCAGAGTAAAGATACACTCGCTGATAAGCTTTTAGATAAGCTCGCTTGGAGGGCACATAACAAACGAGAACAAGCTCGCTAAAACTTAATGCTGATATGAGTTATTTTTAACCTTTATCATCAAACTGAGATAAATATTTTTTTACTCACCATGGAGACAACTGGTGGAGCATTGTTTCCGTTCCGCAGACCCGTTTGCTGATTCGCTGGGTTGAGATTGTCTTTGGCCTGCATGGGGTCTGAGTGTAGGGCTTGCTGATTTTGTTGCTGTTGCTGCTGATGAGGCAGGATTCCTGCTTGAGGACTTCCCAAACCTGCCGGTGCACTGTCTGGTGTACTCACTTGTCGAGCGATTTTTCTATAACTCTGCAACAATAAAAAAAAATCGTTTCATTAAGTTTAGAAACATAAAAAATGACCAAAGTCTATTCTTAACTCTTCCTCTGCTTATTAAAAAAAAACTCTTTGGAGAGTTGAGTATTAATCGTTCTGACCCTAATACTAAATATATCCCTGAGTTTCTAAGTAGGCATAGGTTTCCTTAGTTTGCCAAGCGCCGTCAGCTAATGGTCGTAATACCTTAGCTATCTGAATAAATTATCACCCTTTCGATTCCTGTCTAGACCTCTGAACTTCAATCACTACCTAAATGAGAGTCTAGGGAGAAACGACCTTCAGTTCCTCATTCCAAATGTGAAGATTGTCTCGCCAAATTTGAATTCATCTTCCCTATGGTAATTTTACAATTTAATAATAAATTAACAAAATAATTAAAAACTGCCGCTTTAATCAAGATTCAATCAGATGATGATATTGAAAAAGTTTAGAGGAGCTACGAGCTCAGCTACAAGGAACTTTTAGATTAGCTTCTCATTATAGCATGCTGCCTTTCGACTCTTATAATGGGATGATCACTTAATTTCTGGTTCCACAACTCGGCTTTGCGTCTCTATGATTGAATGCATCCTACAATGAAATTGAATTTATAAATAGACGAGGCCTCAGGCCCATGCAAAGCTTCCTGGGAGACCAATCAAATCGAGAAAAGTATTTTAATCAATTCCTCATTTAGTGGAATATTTCTGTATTTTGCCCGCAGCATTTAATGTACAGAGAATAACTTCACTTAAGACCGGAAATGCGAACTTATTGCGGAACGCTTCTGAAGAAATTGAGCGGCGGTGCAATTAAGGTCCGTCCCGCTTACGGAGTTATTGTTGGTCGCATGAAATTAATGAAATCGTGAAAGCTGCTTTTTTATTCGCGAGCGTCCACGAAGGTTTAGTAATTCGTTATTCCGAAGCAAACCCCCTAGCCGAGTCGAGAATTTTTATAAGTTTCATACAACCCTATGAATTTAGACGATGAATCTAAAAGGATCCTTGGGGGGAGAAATCTTCATCCTTTGTAAAATATTCTGAATAAAAAAGGTAATGATCGAAGATGAAAATGTTTTCTGATCAGGAAAATTATGAAAGAACCGATCAGGTACATGCCCAAACAATAATAGATCCTAAGGGTAAAGATAGAGGTTTTTTGTTCTGCGGAAGTTCAGCCGAAATTTATTATAAAGCCAGGTTCCGTTGGAGCAAAAGTTCGCTTTTTATTACCAAGTTGTGAAAGCAAGATTCTTTAATACGTCAATCATCTCGAAAAATTTTCGACCTGTTGGTCCATCTGAATAGGGGAATCCCTACGTCCTGAGCTTCCCTTTAGACCTTAGGGTCGACTCCCCTCGGTTTGAAACACGTGGATGGACACGTGGTTACTATTTCAGAATAAAAAATCCCTTTCGATTACATATGATTCTACATCAATTTAATTATTTGTAATTGACAAAAAAGATCTACTTCTGCAAAAAAATTCGGCCCCCCGGAAATCGCAATTTTTGATTGACTCCCCTCGATCGTAAAACAACCCCAAGTCTTCCCACTCACCTGTCCTCAATTGAACCACCGAAAATCTGCCAAAAATTGCAGGAAAGAAAAATCCTCACTCAAGTCTCGCCACACCCACCAGATGTAAAAATCCTCGTTTCCGGTAGGGCGGAAAAAAGTCGACAAATTCACTCGCGACTAAAATCCTAGTTGTCCTCGTGTCTGGAAGCCGGTAACCGGCTTTTGAGATTCGCGAGACTCGTGGTCGTGAAAAGACCAGATTTTGCAATTGTTAAATTCACCTCGTGCATCTGCGACATCAAATTCAAGTTCACTCTGATTTTCGATTTTGATATAAAACTCGATACCCTCGATCGCATGGAGACTGTTCCCCGTGTGAACGCGAGCGATTCCTAACGCGGTCTTGTCGGTCTATTCTATCCTCTTCTCGTCTTTATCTCCTCCTCTCTGTCTTTCCATCCCTCTCAGTGAATCCACGCATCTTTCCACTGAGTCTGAATCCTGGTTGGTCGATTCCAATGCTACCAACGGACGCCGCGCGTCAAGTACGCGCCTCGATACTTCTTTGCGCCTCGGAAACACTCGTGTCTTTCCGGATCCGCCCAACTAAACCGCCTCCACCGTCGCTTTTCGTTTCTTCCGATATATAAACATTTCCCTGCTGGAGAGGCAGGGAATCCCCTTGCTCTTCAACCACCCACTACAACCGACCGTCTCACTCTTCCTCTCTCCATTTATCCTCTTCTATCTTCTCTCCGTTCTTCTTTCTCCAGAATTGCATTCTCCTCCCCCTTCGACAAGTTGGGTAGCCATGGCGATACGAGCTTCGGCGAGGAAACTTTGTTTTCATCATATTTCTTCAATCTTCTCCGTCCCTCCTATTCATTATTCATTTATTTTGCATTTCTTTCTAGAGCCGCGTTTCGAAGCATATATTTGGAAGTTCAAGTTATTTTTAATATAGAGCTTTTTACGAATAGTCTTGCCTCCCCAAATACAATTTATTACATCATTTATTCTAGAAAGTACTTAGAAAATTGCAAAATGGCTGAGGAGACTTCGATTCCAATTTAAATTTTAAATTTCAGTTCCATTTAGCTCCTCTTCTACCTCTTTTTTTCCTCTCCTGACTCCTTTTTTTCTCCATCCCTCTTTCTCCAGAGGTGCATTCTCCTCTCGAACTCCCATTCCCCTTGCTTCCCTACAACCAAGCTGGGTAGCCATGGCAATACGGGCTTCGACGACGAAACTTTGTTTTCGTCATATTTCTTTTCAGCTCTCCATCTCACTCATTTACTTTCCGTTTATCTTGCATTTCTCTCTACACTTTTTTGTTGGCATCGATCCGTCTATTTTTAATTCCTCTCATCGTCCAGGCCTGGCTCATGTGAGGATGTAGACTTCAGGAAGATAGATTATTCCCTTTTTGGACTTTGCTGACTCTAAGATCCTCGCACTTCTTGATTAGAAAAAACTTTTAATATTTGTTGATTATTGTTTTCAGAACCAAACCAATCTTTGATTTGTTGGAGATAGATCCATCAGAATTCCAGCATAGGATTCTACCTGGTATTTCGAAGTTCGTACCCTCTGGAATTTCCAATCTCCAGCAAAACTTGATCAACCAATGTCCCAATTCGCGAAGTTGTTTCACGGATCCAACTATGAAATTAGATTACCCCCAAGTTACTCAATCCGAAAACCAAAGGAAGCTATTATACATTTACAAAGCTGAATACCGCAGTAGAGGCAACTGAAATTGCTGATGGTGAACGACAAGTGGTTAGTGGGTACGATATTTGTTGGGAATGAGGAGAGGTTATCCAGAACTGAGGGTAGCTCGGTTTCCTTGAAAGGGGATGACGAAGCAGTCGGGTTTGGGGTGGTAAGGGGAGGCCTTATTCAACGGGCAACACGCTCTGCAACTTGTTGCAGCGACGTTAATAAAC
Source organism: Andricus kollari (assembly GCA_932074435.1). Lineage (NCBI taxonomy): Eukaryota > Metazoa > Arthropoda > Insecta > Hymenoptera > Cynipidae > Andricus > Andricus kollari. Next base: position 16,940 of record CAKNWW010192692.1, read on the forward strand.
GAAGCCTCCAGGAACCGCTTACCACTTCCAATCGCTGTTCGAGAGTTAGGGGCAACTTTGCCAGTTTACCCCATTGCTGACGTAATGGAACGCTTGAAAGATCGCAGTTAAAGCACCTTTCTGACTTTCCAGGACCCAAACCGATAATTGGAATTCTTCAGGATTAAAACCTGCAAGTTCTGCAGTTGCTGATTCCGGCTATAGAATTGCAGAATCCATCGTGAATTTGAATGCACTATTTATCAGACTGAATTGCCTCTCAAGAGAGTAGCAATCACATATATGTGAAGGATCAGCGGGTTAAGTTGAAGGCTAAGAATAACTCTCTCTCGGGAAGTACCATAAATCGGAGGGTCCTCAGTTGGAAGTGTTCATATTTGCAAGGGTCCTCATATGCATCAAAAGCAGTTGGAACAGGCATCAGTCAAAAGTGTCCTCAGTTGAAGCGTTCAAATTCGGAAAAGTCTTCATATGCATCGTTCGCAGTTGGAACAGGCTTAACAGTCTGCAGTTGGAACCGGCCGACGAATGTGAAAAACATCATCAGTTGCGACAAGCAAAAGTCAAAAGCAAACTGAGCCGTCAGCATCCAAAGTTGGTACAAGCAATATTCTAATCTTACCGTAATTAGATCGAGCTAAAGTCAAAAGCGTCCGAAATTAAAACAGGACAAATTTCAAATAAGGGTCCGCAATTGGAACGAGCCAAGTACAATGAATCAGAAATTGGAATAGATCAAATTTTAAAGCGTCCGCGATTGAAACAGGCCAAATATCAAAGCGTCCGCAAGTGGAACAGACCAAATTCAAAAAGCGTATTAGTTGGATCGACATAAAGTCAAGAGCATCCGAAATTGGAACAGGAGAAATTTCAAAGAATCTACAATTGGAACTAGCCAAAATCCAAAGTTTCCAAAACTGAAACAGGTCAAATTTAAAAACGTCCGAAATTGGAACAGAAAAAATATCAATTCATCCGCAATTGGATCAGACCAAAGTCTAAAGCGTCAGTAATTGGAACATGTCAAAAGTGTTTTAATTAAAAGTCTCCCTATTTTTCAATTTATAGTATAGGTTTTCTGAATTTATAAGAGCCTACAATATGGAATGGCTTTGTTTACATTTTCAAATGAGTCTGGTTTTGGTAGTCTGGGAACAAAAAGATCGTCCTAAGAGAAGAAGTTACATGTACCAGGGTCTGTAGAGTCGAGCTTTTACATGCGAAGGAACATACAATGCTGAAGATACAGATCTTGAAGGTATAGTTTGTGGTGACTGGAGGAGGGTCTCAAGTACTACGCGAGCTCACGCACGATTTACGTTCACATAAAGCCTCTTGTAAGCATTTACCTTTCCAGTACATCGCACTTCGAAATCCAAATAGGAGAAATTTATCAATTTTGTCTCAACATGACGATCCACGATAAATCAATAACGGTCCTTCGAGCCGGATCCTCAAAATTCAGAACCCCCTAAATTAAACTTAAAAACTAAAATAAAAATTGAAAATTAATTCTCAATGTAATTATCTCTAAAATTTGAAGAGCGTAAGACAAAATTCATCTTGAGGTTGGCTGTACAGAGTTTGAGAACTGATATTAAACAAGGCGCTATTGATCGACGCGCGGTGCGCCGCCTTTCCTTCCTCCCAGCGCCATGTTTAAAATTTTCCTGCTTTTAAAGCAGCTAGCGAATTCTATCTATGCAGATTCTCATTCTATCAATTTTTTCACTACTCTAGTGAATTTTTCATCGAGTCTATTTCTTCCCTTTTCAAGTTATTTTTTCTCCTGCCTCGAGTTCCGATTTGAACTCATTGAAATGCGGAGCGTATGTTTTAAACATTTTTTTCGGAAGCTATCAAGTCAGCACATCACCTGAGCATTTCACGAATTTAAATCCCAGGAATTGTATTATATTTTTAAATTTTGTTTTTAAATTGAATTCAATCTTACGATTTTTGAAGACTAATTTTATATTTAATCACATATCCCTTAAAATGGATTGAACTGTTCTATTTGAAAAAATCTGATCCTGAAAGTTTATCGTATTAAAAAGTTGGAGCTCATCGTTTTTTGTGTTCAACTCAGATGAGTTATCGATTCCGCGATTGCTGGGCGCCACTGGTGCCATCCAATCTGGTGTGTTCGTGCCAGGGGGTAGTTTGACTTTTAAAAAGTCTGTAAATCAACGCAAAAGCAAATCAAATTTCGATCAATATTGCTTAGGAAATTACTAGTCGAGGGCTTAATTACGCAGATTTTTGGTGTACACTCGATTGAAGATTGCATGAGATTGCAGAAGATTGCAAAAGATTTCATGAATTATAGAAAATTCATTATAGAAAATCATTATCTCGAGAAAAATTATAGAATAATCAGCAGTGGAATAAATAATGCAAAAATATTCAAGGAATTGAAGTAAAACGTAGAGAAACTACAAAAGAACGGTATATTTTAGACCACTCGTAGTCTCGTATCGAACAAATAAACTTTACACCGCAAAAATCTGTGAATTCCCTTGACATCTTTGAAATCTCTTCAAATTTAATTGAAATACATATGAAAAATCTTTTAAATCTCTTGAAATCTCTTGAAACTTGTAAAATGCCTCAAAATCTTCAAACTAATAAGTAGTGTTGCCGCCGAGCGAGAAATCCCGAGGAACGAGACGAGACGGG
>CAKNWW010192748.1:0-14794 GCA_932074435.1 Andricus kollari
AGTGTGTGATGACAGATCCGCAGCTCGCGTGCGAACCGTCGAACCTTGGCAGTGAAAATGCTGCCAGATGTTATGTAGTCAATCACACACTGAATGCGGGGCGCGTACTGTCTAGCCCAGCCTATCTTTGTGCTGAGTTGATGCATTCGTCTTTTGGTCTTATGATCAACCGTTGGTTTTGCTTTACGGTTCGCATCTGCCAAAACTCTCGCTGCATTATACACACTACAATTAATAGTCCAGAGGTCAGGTTTTTCGGAAAAATCTCCACGAAGCTCGTCATCCAGTTCAGCCAGATCTTTGGGCTTAAGAGAAACCTGAATGTTGATGTTTCTCCGGGTCCTAAAGCGTCGCTCTTCCTCTATTGGATGTCTGCTCGTGGTTGGTCTGAGTCTCACTTCTCTTTCTCTGTTGCCGGCTTCTTCTGGCTGCGGTTAAGTAGGCGCTCCGCTTATATAACCCCTTTTTCGGAGTTCCTCGGCACGGTTTCGCATACTTTGAGGCGAAAAATGCGAGAGCTCTGGGTGTTTCTCGCACCACAGATTATGCAGTCGTGCCATGTAACCTTTTTGTTCAGGGTTCATACTGGTATCATAGCGCTCCAGCAGGTCGTCCCTGAGTCGATCCGTCCACTTAAAAGTAACGAGATGCTGCCGCTCAATCGCATTGACCTCGTCTTAATTGGCTCCCGAAATTATAGGATAGTCGGCATTGTTGCCCGACCCACTGTCGGGAGCCCTGCGCATTAGATTGTTTTTAACCGCACTTACTACAACTATGTTTGGTGTTGCCATTGTTGTTCCCACGAGCAGCTCGGGAAAAGGTTACGTCCGTCCTTGTAGAGCCCCGCATGCAAGGATAAGGCTGCATACTCTGAGAGGTCGCCCGGTATCCCAGAGTCACCGTTTGAGACACCTCACCCAGGTGCCGTTCAGCTTTCGCCTCGGTTGTCACGCCTCCGGTTAGAGGTTATTCCTTCGGGACCATCCCTGGACTATTGTCCGCGACTGCTTATTAATTATTGTAACCATATTCAGCAGAAACCCTTGGTACAGGGACCAAGTTCTGTGAGGGGTGAGTCAATAGCAGATCTATCTTATATAGTGTTTATACTAATGGGATTAGGGAAGCAACTTTTCTTCCGCTTAGAGTAGAACAAAAGAAGAATCTGTTAAAATGTTCCTCACGGTCACAAACGGCCTATTATGAGGTAGTTTTGGAACATAAGTAGAAATTTCATTTGCCTAGGGCGACATTCATTCTGAGAAGATAACATAGTCCTTATAGAATTCGTTAAATATGGAATAAAATGAAATTCTGGCACCGGAAATTTTCTTTCCCCAATTATAAAGCCTCCTAACGGTTTTATTATTAAAACCTGATAAAGGGAACTCCAATAATATTCTTATGAATCACTGTTATTCTTCGAGTAAATTACTTATTTTCTCGAAAATCACCCTTTCGGCGTCAAATTCAACCTCAGAATCTAAATCTATTAACTCTACTACAGTTTTCTGTTTAAGTTTTTGTTGTTCGGCTCTGTTAATTATCTTTTGCATTTTGTTGAGCTTTGGTTCAAAATTGGTACTAAAATCAAAAAAAGAATTCTAAATTACTTTATTCTAGTACAATTTTGTACGTTCAAAATATTGTAGTCACTTAGCATGCTTTAATTAGTTGCATGACAACAACTTTTTCAAGAGAATTCAATTAGCAGACTTTATTAGCTGCTTGATATTCTCTTATGTTTTTAGAGTATCAGAATTGTATTTCGAATTATGCTTTTATTTTAGCTGCATAAAAAAAACTTTCAAAGAGAATTTAATCAGCATACTTTATTAGCTGTTTGAAATTCTATTTTATTTCAAGTGTATCTGTACTGTATTTGAAATCCTATTTGGAAATAAAATATTCAACACAGAATATTTAAGAACGATCTGTCAATTAGCATGCTTTTATTAACTGTATGGCTATTTGAAATCAATTCGACTACCATCCCAACTGAGTAATCGGCACACTCCTTCAGCTAGTACTCAGTTTTCATTTTGCACTCTTATTTTTATTTAAATTTTCGAAAACTGATCTGGAAACCACAATCTGTACCAGGTCTGTTTTGATAAATTAAATCGCACTTCCATTACAAAATTAAGTCTGGCAGCTAGAGATTACAATGCGCACTCTCATAGATGAGCACTAGCGTAGTTGGTAATAAGGGTTGTCGGCAGGAAAATTTATTTTTTGTAACGCATGCACGAAATTTTTGCTTTTCGAGGCATTTATTGCGTGCGAGAAGTGACCAATTCCAAAACCGTGGTTAAAGGCAGTTATAAAAACACTTTTTTTAGGTGCTGCGCTTGCGCTCACGAATAAGATAACCTCACTTCATCATGATTTGACGCTTGACAGACTGATTGTGATATAGAGAGTTAATAGTGTACTTTATTATGCAAATACAAGTTTGACAGCAGTATACAAGCGGTGAAGTTATCATTTATTGAAGGGGGATGGGGGTGAATAGGGGGGGAAGTGGACCGTTCACGGTGGAATTGACTTCTTATTGTTAGTAGATACCGTATGCATGTTTTCGGACCATCCCCCTTTTTATGTATTTCTTCCAAAAAGCTTTGGATACCTTCAATTTCTGATTTGTTGTAATTTATAAATACAACGAAAATTTCCAGAAATTTTCTGTAATTTTTGGTAATTTCGCCATAAATTTCCAAGCAAAAAATTTTTGTTCTTTCTCGAATCGAAAATTTCCTTCAATTGTTAAAAAAAATATCGTGTGCAACAGGAGCTGAAAGTAGACAGTTGCAAATCTTGTGAAGTTTACAGTACTTGCCATCTGCCCTCATCTTCGGGTCATTTCCGGCTTGTCTTCCGCTCGTTTACAGTTCGCGTTTGGCTCGCCTCCAACTCACCTACGACTAGCCTACAACTCCTCTCCGATTCGCCTCTAGCTCGTACAGCAAACTTTACAGTCATGTGAAACTGCCTACTTTCCGCACTTGTATCACGTCATGTGCGTTTTCGATGCATCACAGGTAATTTTTGGTGGGGAATAAATGAGGAGTAAGGATTTAGGAGAAAAAAAGAAATGACAAAGAATTTTTGCATTTTGTCATGCTTGCACAGCGAGCCATTTTTTTGCTGACAACCTATTACGTCAGCCTCTGACCATTCTTTTGACAGTGTTTTAAAAAGGACTTTGGCCTATCAATTGAAAAGAATTCCTGATTGCATTTTAGAAATAGTTCACAATGGAACCTGTTATAGTTTACGAAATTTTATATCGGAAAGTTGTTTTTGCATTATATTTTAGCGCTTGGCATAAGTCAGATTAGAAGCACGTAGGTTCGTTGTAGGGCCGCTGAGAGCGGTTCCCGGCCCCGGGGTTCTGTATTATCACAGGCCCTCCTATGCCCCCTTTACTGCGCAGATTTTTACTGCAGACTACTAGAGTTTTACTACTAGAGTTTTAGTACAGAGTTTCAATGGCCGAAACCTAGTTGCCAATTAGGACATAAGCAGCAAAATATTCACAAATTATAAAAGACACTACCACTAGATGTATCATACAGTGAAGTTACTATACTCTAAAAGATGCGATGTACAAATTTGGAAACAAACCATACTGAAAATTTGCGGTAGCAATTGCGGCCGCATTTGCGGGCGCTTATAAGAAACAGCATTTGTAGCCGTCTTTGCGGTCGCTTCTGCAGCCGAATTTCGAAATATTATAAACTGCTAAAAAGTTTGCGTTGACCTAACTTTTATTGTCAGGGGTGTGATTAAATAAGCACAACCGTGAATATTTATCAATTAAAGAACAAAGTTTATTGCAATACGTGGCAAAATTGCTCGCAGGAAATTTTCGAAATACACAAAGTGTATGTTTCGCAGAAATAGATACGTTTATGTCATGCATGACATTTTTAAATTGATGATTATTGATATGAATAATAATATGAACAAATTAGCCGGAACAAGTGCTTATTATGTGGACGAGAGAATCTTTTTGAACAAACTGTACAGAAAATAGTATTTTTTGATACAAGTGCGTGACGATGGCAATCCCGCATGAGTGGGAGGGTGTTGCAGGAACCCGAACGACAAGTCGACGTGAACCGTAGATGAACCGAGAGCTGAGTGTTGTGCCTTCGCACGAGTGAGTCATTGCTATCTGTGCGCACGAGTGCCGAATTCCATTTTTTGTCACACCTGCATGGAAAGTCTCTTTCGCGCGCCACGTACAGGCATCTAGAGGAGGTTCTGGCGAACAGTGTGAGAAAGTCTCGTTTCGGTGTCTATAGATGGTACCCGAAAGGGCTTTTTCGTGGAAGTGTTGCAAACCATATATTATTTAAAAATGTTTTTGTTTATCGAAAAGGATGGTGAACGGCTAGAAAGCCGGTAAGGCAAAAAATTTGTGTTACAAAGGTAATTACTATCGTTACAAAATAAATAAAATTTCGACCGGTGATAATGGCTGCTAAAGAATCAATTTTGTGACAGTTCAATTTTTTTCTCTTCAGCTGCGTGCAATTAATTAGCGTATGTTAATCAACATTTTTATTTGAAATTAAATTATGAATCATTGATGACTAAAAATGATTGAGAACATTCATATTGATTAATATATACCAATTAATTGTCGACGACTTTCGCAATTATAATTATTATTGTCTGGTATCCGCGATTAATATTACATACATTTCGCCGAAAACCATACGCTCTCAATACGCTGCACATTCGCGTTGTCGCCATTTTGAATTCCACAGTTTCTTAGTTTCAACCTACCCTAATATATATCTCCGCGGATTGGATATCATAGCAGAATTACGTCTATTTATATACAATTACAGGTACATCGCTTCGCGCAAATTTTTCTAAATGGAGTCCTTAACTATCAGTCGTTTTGTCATAGTTTCAGTTTTTGTAATAAAGCTCTAGATGTGAAATAAAAAACTTCTTTAAATACGTTATTCTGTTTTATTATTATTATAATCGAGCCACCAAACGCAATAAAGGAAACAGAGAAACTTTTGCCTGAGAGTGGAGAGGCCTCTGGTCACTTGGAATTCACTGTCGTTCAGGGACCTCCACTCTAAGGCGAATAATTCCATATCCTCTCATTGCATCTGGGTACCCAAATGTCGACGGCTTTTACATTTACGATCCATTAATACTTATTATCTACACCTAAATGAGATATCAAATAGAAAGTTTGGAAAAATAAAAGAAAGGAACTAAATTGTAAGAAACTGATAAATTTTAACTACTACAAAACAAACTTTCCAAAAGTTATTTTTTTTTACGGCGTACCTTTCGTGCATCATGGAGCGATCGAAGAGGTAGTCGATATATAGGAATAATGTTACAACTTTGATACCTTTGAATATGCTTTACATGCATAAGATGCTAATTTTAATTTCAGCTACTTAGCTTCGGAGCACTCAACCTCTTTCTAGTTGCACAAACCGTTGACAACATTTTAATGAATCGATATTCCGTATTTCAAAAATCTCGAATACAGTGATTTCATCCTCACAACAACTCAACAAAAGAGAAAGAATTATTACGGATCTGGGGCGAATTAACATTTTTGAATGCGCGTGAATCCCGTTTTCTGATTTGTTTAAACGAATTGAGAAGCATTTAGATGAATTGAGTGAGCGCAAATCAAATGCGTGTGAATTCATATGAATGCGTGGTTAAGGTCAAATAAAAAAAATTATAAAAAGTTTATGCGTCGAGACTTGAACCAGCGATTCCTCGTGTGTCATTCTACAGTGTCCCCACTGAGCTACGGGAAAATTTACTAAACATTTACAATAAATTCTGTATGCCCCGCACGTTGGTTTTTCTGTTACGGATTAAATTGCATAAAGCAATATTTGCTGAAATTCGCCGTGACGTATTGGGGCGAATTCGAGTGTGTATTTTACTCTCACGAATTCATACACATTGGCCAATAGCACCTTTTGTGTAAAACTTTTCAGTGTAAAGCATAAAATTCATTACCAAATATTCCATGTGTTCCTATTCAGCTTGAGTAATAGTAGGTTTTAGGAATATACGCGATGCTTCAACAATAATTCCCAATGCTCTACTAGTTTCTTTTCTAGAAATATTTTCAGGATTGGTCAACTGAAGTGCAGTGTCCAATTCTCCCATTCTTTTGCCTTCAAATGCGATCTGTAGCTTATTTATCACGTTAAATGCATACTTTGGCGTGGCCTTTGAAGGATGTCCAGAAGTTTATCAATTTTTTTCATGTCAGCAACAGATAAGGTGCTCGACATTGCTGAAAGCTTGCTGTCAAACCAATAGTGTGCAAATTGTGGCGCGATTCCCAATCTTCTGAAGTACATGTCGTCGGATACGGACCCAAGTACGGTGTCGGATTTCTTGAAATTTATTTATCATGATACGCGCTTAAAACCAAACGTACAGTCACGATCTGAACAATTACCAGGTTTCGCAGGATTTGAAGAATTAACCGGATTTATAGGATTAGTTATCTACTGATGTGTTCCGGAAGCACTAGAATCGGCAGGATTTAATAATTTTGCAGACATTGAATTAATTTCATTCACAAGACTTGATTCTTGCAGCTGTATTCTCGAATTTGAATTTAAAATGTCTTCAGACAATGAATTGGTAGAATCCGAAGGATATACCAGTAAACTCATACATCGCAGCATTTGTTCTTCAGTTCGCTGATTACGGAGAGGATTTACAATAGGATACTTTACGCAAACTCTGGTATTTTTGGCATTGGGTACCCATCAACCTCGGTCTAGGCACCAACTACAGCCGTAAAAGCCGTTATATTAGATGCTACCTTGCATAGGTGCTCGCCTAACAGAAATAACGCAAAACCATATTGCATAGGTTCAATAAGTCGCATGTCTCCTCGTATGTTGCCTGACAGTCCAGAAATTGCCACAGAATTGATGTTTTTGTCGTACGCTAGAAGAAAAACATTCATGTCCGGTTTGCCTTTCCCAAACCACAAGGCACAACCTATAAAGTTTACTGCTCTAGCCTCCATGGGTAATTCATTGAGCATTACATAAAGTGGATACACAGAATCCGTCGAACCTGTATAAACACCAGGTTGAGGCTTTCTTTTCACGCGTTTCATGATGATAGTGCTCATCGTTATAATCTAATAATGCTTGTACGTTGCTTTTTATTTTAAATGTCGAGTAGAATGTTTCGAACGCTCTATGACCATTATCGCCATCTTCACCATCGTCATATTGATCGTCCCCATATTTTGTAATTTTTTTTTGTTTGAAATTTTTAAAACATTTTTTTTAGCGCCGGTAACCAAGCTGCATGGATATCTATTTTTATCTAATTATACTTTTTTAGGATCCCAATACGCTACTTTTTCGCATTGTAGCAATTTCAAATCCCAGAATATGTTGTTTTCGACCCACCCTAATATGAATATACTTATTTTTGTTGACTTGTAATGGAGAAATTGATATTGATATCTTAAGTTAGATTAACGAAAAGCACCCTGTGACTGCGAATGAGCTTCCTTAGATTTTTGCAAGTTTGCAATTGCGGAAGTTGTCAAAAATTAATTTGCACATATTGATCAATATTATTATTTTCAATCATTTTAGGTTATTGGTATTTCATAATTTAGATACTGTCTACTATTACGGATTTTTTGTTAAGACTAACCGGTCGGGGTAGGGCTCGTATTACGAGAAATTCCGTAATAGCAAACAGTGAGAATAATTTATTAATTGGACTTTAAACATTATTACCTGGAAAATGATTTCAAATAAAAATGTTGATTAGCATACGCTAATTAATTTCACTTGACTGAAGAGAGAGAAAATTGAACTCATACTAAAACTGATTTTTGAACAAAAATATTCTTCCTCGCCGGCTTCTCAGCCGCGCTCCGTCCTTTTCGACAAACAAAAACATTTTTAAATAATATATCGTTTGCACACACACGTTTGCAATGATTCACTCGTGTGAAGGTACAACATTCTCCCCTCGGTTCATCTTCGGTTCACGTCGACTTGACTTTCAGCTCATGCATCACATAAACGTATCTGTTTCTGCGGAACACACTAGTTGTGTACTTTTACAATTTCCTGCGAGCAATTGCACCACGTCTTTCAATAAACTTTGTTCTATAATTGATAACTATTCACGGTTGCCCTTATTTTATTAAACTTTAGACAATCAAAATTAAGTCAATGCAAATTTTTTAGCTGTTTATAGTATTCCGAAATGCGGCCGCAAATGCTGTTTCTTATTCGCGCCCGCAAATGCGGCCGCAATCACGCCCGCAGATTTTCAGTAGGGAACAATAAAGTTTTTTTCTGTGAAGACTATTAAGTAACTGTATAGGTTGCAGAGTTTCAGATTCAATAATGATACCTCACCCAGTGCACCTGCTACTCCTAGAGAATGAGGAGTAAGGGGTTTTGTGGTGTATATCCAGGCCGACCAACGAGTTCGAGAGGTTGAATGCAGAGAGCAGTCTATTCTCTTCTTTAGTATTTTCCATCTCTGTATTTTAGGCATGAGTATGTTTTATACTAGGAAAGTTAAATATTGCGTGCTCTAAAAGCAGTCTGGTTTAGCGCGAAACCCCTATCACTTGACCGTGCTGTGGTTGCAAGAAATTCTTGCGATTTTGGCATGGTTCCTGGCGCTCCGCATTCTCCCACCATACTTGCGAGACCGCAAGTGCTGGTAGGCGTGGCTTAAGATCTTCGTTGTAAGAAACCTATACCGAAATCACAAGGGTTTCTTCTAAACATAGCCTTCGTTTTTTAATTCTCATTAGGCGGTGAAAAGAATAAGATTCCAATCCCTTTCAAAGCCGATCGGAGCTGTCAAACGTAACCTCAAATAAATTAAAAACACAATTTTCGTTTGCAGTTCTAGAAGGCGCTCCAAAAGCATATAATTTTCAAAAACTAGAAGGATTGTACACAAGGATACATCTCTCTATTGTAAAATATTCGCTGTGTTCAAATATTATCAATTACAAAAATATAAAATCCCGATAAATAATTCAAAAAAGTATGTTTTAGGAAGCTTTTCACCTCATTATTATTCGAAAAACAATGAATAAATGTAGAGAAATGTGATCACGTTACCACTTGGATGCATGAAATTTTTCAATACTTTTTAATACAAGCCTTCTTACCGAGTGGCACGGCGATACTGCTTTCAATGTGTATGCTCGAGCTGTATTACCATGCAATGTATGCGTTAGTAGTGTCTTCAGTTTTGTCATTCTAACCTGGGAAGTGGCTACCCCCGTCTTTTCAACTCAGTTAGCAATGGCCAACATACGATTTTCGGCTTGATAGGTTCCTTCATCTTCATTGATGAAATTCACATAGGAAATAAAAAATGCAGTTTCTTTAGCCTGAGCGAAATCTGGAGTTGCATCCACAACTATTGAATGTTCACAAAGAACCATAAACTCATTCTGAATAACTGCTGATAAGTAAGGCGTCTATACTCTTTTCGGGTTTCTTGAGAGTGCCGAACTTTTCGTAGATGATCATTAAAAAACGGGTTGTATTTTGTTATCTATTTTGTTCAAGCGATAAATTTGGTGAGTTTGACCTTGAATTGACCTTGACCCTGACCTGAAGGAACCAAACAGACAACGGATTCGAATTTAGCGACACCGAAAACCTGTAGGTACCCTGATTTATTTGGTTAGCGATTAATTTTGTAGGTTTGACCTTGAATTGATCTTGACCCTGACCTGATGCGACCAAACGGACAATGGATTTGAATTCAGCGACCCCGAAAACCTATACGTACCCTGACTTAATTGGTTAGCGATGAATTTTTTAAGTTTGTCCTTGAACTGACCTTGACACCGGATTAGAATTCAGTGACCCCGAAAACCTATAGGTACCCTGTCTTATTTGGTTAGCGATGAATTTTGTAGGTTTGACCTTGAATTGACCTTGACCCTGATCTGATGGGACCAAACGGACAACGGATTCGAATTCAGCGACCCCGAAATTCGATTCATGAGACGAAGAATTTGTAGCTAAATTATCACTGATATTATCCTTGGAAGCTGTATCTAAGAGAGTAAGACTGAAAGAGTGGACACTGGACAGTGTCCTCACGAGGTACCGAAGGATTTGATGTTGAAGAAAGCTGAGATAAAGCATCAGCTTCAGAACTAGAAAACTTTGAAAATTCGTTCAAAGGAAGTTGTCCTTTTGATGCTTTCTTTTCGCGATCTTCTTTTTCCTTCCTTCCCTGTGTCCCGATTTATATTTGTACCTAATTTTTAGCAAAACACTGCGTATTTTAGGCACAAAACACAAAAAAATAGTGTTTATTCATTATATAACTTTGAAACCGACTTCTCATGACGAATGCATACCGAAAACAAAATGCTGAATTGGTGATCTCGTACGACCTAACTGGCTAAAAAATTCATAACATATCTGCTATCGCTTACTTATCTATAAAAGTCAACTGCCGCTCAAGTGCTTAGGCTAAGAACGATCGTCGGGAAAACCTGCTAATTGACAGGTGTGTCTGTGAAGACGCTGCAGCCCATCAACGCGCCCTGTCAATGGACTGAATTGACTACCGGAAAGCTTTCAATTCAACCTCTCATAGACTTACCATCTGTCTGTTGGAAAGCATGAAGGTGCATCCGCACATAGTGAGATGCATAGAGAGATTAATGCCTTTTTGGAATACTAGACTTACTATCTTATCTGGAAATTATCATGTGACAACAAACAACATCACCTTCGAGAGGGGCGTCTTTCAGGGAGATTCCATGAGCCCTTTACTTTTTTGCATCACACGTTTGCCTCTATCTCTCGCACTACGAAATTCTTCTGGATACCTCTGTGGCGACACTAACCAGAGCAAGCATAAGGTCACTCATGTATTTTAAATGGATGACCGGAAGCTCTATGCCTCTGGTGAAGGCAAACTTCAAACTGCCATAAATATCGTCAAGAAGTTTACAGAAGAGATTGGGAAGGACTTTGGATTGGTTAAATGTGCCAAAATTCATCTGAAGAACGGAAAGATTGTTGGCGTCCCCAAGGATCCTGAGCTTGTGGAGCTTGTGTTGGTAGACATCTTGACACTGGAGAGACCTATACATACCTGGGCATGTTTTTCTTAAATTCTTTTCTAACGACCATAATCCGGAGGAAATTAAAAATGGGACTCTCTACGTACAACATTTCACCAGCTTCCTACCTCCATGCGCACTCTCGTTACTAGAACTTGCAATTGAGCGCAATTAATTTGGTTCTTATGGCCCCCCCCCCCCCCTAATTGTGACTTTGCATCTCCAATAACTTCGTTATTGCGATGGATCGCATTTGAAGTTCTTAATATTTGCCATAATATTTTCAATCACTCCTATAGTTTTTTACAGCAAAATTTTAACTTTGTAGTGCAACGGAACGCATTTGGGATGCAATCCAATGGGTTTGGGTAAATGTAAAAAATATGTTTTTTCGAGCTACTGCCATGGTCCTATACTCAAAGCTGTTCCATATGAAGTTAGATTTTTGTTCCGCTATGTAGATATATATTCAGTAAAAAAGAGAGACTGACCCATTATACACCGACTGGTCTAGGATGACCACATGGTCAGGAAGATACTTACACTTTAATAGGTTTGTAACACTGTGGTAAAAGCAGTGTAGTTGATAGATCCTTGGTTGATAGATCATTTAAGATGTCTGGTCAGGTACGTAAATATAAGAGCTTAAACTTGGTTAAAGTTAATAGTTGTGAAGTTTATGAACATAAGATTTGAAAGCATTGAAGAGCAAACCATTAGAAATAGGAATCCGAAAAAATCCGAAAATAACATCAATAATAGCAATAAACACGTAGTTTCACCATACATAGCTTAATAAGACAACAGTCTGAAATTTTTTGTTGGTAAATTACTATTTAAAGTCATATTATGCTCCGATCATGAAGGTTTCCAATGCTTTAAGAATAAAAAAAGACTCTTTGGTAAAATGTCTAAAAAAGCACACGATATATTGCGTATAATGAAACTTGATGCCTGATTTCACCTTTTTTATTTGATGTTTATGTGAAATTATTGTACATAGTAAGTACCTTAAATTATAGCATCTATAAGTAATAAGATTAAGCAATATTTGTACGAAGGTACCTGACTAATACTGAATTGCATAATTTAATAGTATTCCTTTTCAAATAGCAGTGTCTATATGTACCGAAAATCCGGCTATGCGTTCCGAAATAAGGGCACACGTACCATTGGTTATCATTGGCTATCAAACACTCTCAGAATTTACATTTGGTCTACATTGGACCGCATATCATTTGACCAATCCCAACGGATTAATGATCTTTCCGCTCAAAAGCAAAAAATAAAATTTGACAAATTACATCCAGTAAGGCACACACAACTAACTAACACAGTAAAAAACATCCCTAATCATTCCCTCAGCAATGAGATGATTTCAGCCTTATCTGAAGAACATAATTTTGCAGTAGCTCCCTCCAAAATCCCGAAAGAATATATCATCAGTAATTTGGAATCCACAATGTATATCCTTCCACACGAAAAAGCGAATGACATGCGGCGTAGGGTAGGCCAACATCTTACGCTAAGCCCAACTTCCCTCCTCAAACTTGAACTATAACAACAAAATCATGTACCTTCTAATTAACGATACATATAGAAAACTTAAGAAAGACCCCAAAAAAACAATAGTCAGCAAAACAAAAACCCTTCTGAAAGACTCTAAACCTGACAGAAAAACAATATTCAAATTAATACCTACTAATCCCATCTCTCCAAAACTTTACGGACTCCCAAAAATCCTAGTGAGTTTCGACATAGTATCTCTCTTTACGAAAGTACTAATCTCTGATGCAATCGGTATTATTAAATCCTTTGCAAACTTTCCCTCCAATCTCATATCTTTAATAGAGCACTGCCTCAATGATACTTACTCCTCTTTCAATAACCAATTCTACGAACAAACCTCAGCAGCAGCAATGGGATCTGCAATCTCATCTGTAATAGCCAACATCTTTATGGAAATTCTGGAAACTAAAATCTTCAACCAATCCAAGCTTAAACCGGCATTTTGGTGCCGTTGTGTTGACGACATTTTTAACATCTGGAGACATGGATTGGATGAACTACACAAGTTTTGCGATTTCATCAATCGATTACACCTTAACATCAAGTTCACCATGGAAATTGAACACAATGGAAAATTGCCTTTCTTCAACGTACTAGTGCACGAAAGATCTGATAACACAATAGGACCCACCCATACAAACAGATTGGATGAGCCATGTAGGTGCATAGCTTCTCCAAGCACCACGCATCTCAAAAGCAATTGGTCAACAAATCTCTGGTATACAGAGGTGTCTCCATAACAGATAAAGATAAATTACAAAAGAAATTGCAAAACGTCAAGCAAATCCTAATATATTCAAGTTATCCATATTATTACCATATTTAAATCACCTGCTAAAATAGGACAACTTCTAAACAACCCTAGAGATAAAAAGGCACCTCTCAGTGATCCGGTAGTATATAAAATCCCTTGTTCTTGTGGCAAAGTCTATATTGGACAAACTGGGAGAGCGGTGAGCCAACGTGTAAAGGAACAGAGTGTAAAGTCTGGCTAAAACATTTCACGCAATCAGCACTAGCTGAGCATCATATCGAAACAGGACATAGCATTTTATTTGACAAAACAACCGTCATCGCAGAAACGTACAATATTTTTCCTAGAAAATATAGAGAAGCAATCGAAATCTGAAAACACCCTAATAACATCAATAGGGAAAACGGATATAATACTAATCCCATTTGGCTTTTCGTCCTCCTTTAAAACTTATTGGTGAACCACTAATCATTAATCTATTGTTAGTTAATTTTCTTACAACAAATGCAACATCCTGATCCTTTTTTCTGAAATTTCAAGATAATTTTTCACAATACTATCCCATGAAGTGGTAGCTATTGCTTTTTCAGAAACTTCTGATGTTTTTGAATATGTATCCATAGCTGATTTAAATGAAGCTTCATCATCACTTTATAGTTAAAATTCTTCTTCACATTCACCCTTCAACTTATTTTCGAATTTAATCTTGACTGCATTTCCGATTGGATCAATTCTTTTAACAGTTTCAAAACCATTAAATATTTTCTCAAGTGGCGCAATGATGGCTTAAAGGTATCATTAAATGTCTGCTTAACTGTTTCCGTACCCAACCTTAGTGATTAGGGCTTTCTACGAATCGCTTCACTGGCTTGAGAAATGTTATGCAATATATGTTTTTGCTTATGAAACCCCATTCACGTGTAAACATGTTAATGGCGTAGTGTTCAAAGTGGAACTATCTATATGTAGTCATTACATACATATTTATTGCTTTTCAAGATTAACAAAAGAGGCAAAACCTTTTCCATATCCACCTTGGTTCAGATTTATGTCCTTATCAATTACAACAAATCCATGCTTATCATCATACAAGAAAGCAAAGCATATATGTTTAAATCGTGAATAAGGCATGTCAGTATTAACGTGATCATCATATATAGCTTCAGATTCATCTTATCTTGTTTAAACAATACAAGCAAATTAACATTATCACATATAAGATGATTAGGAATACGATCATATATAGTTAAAAGTTTGTCATAAGGACAACCGCAGGATTTCGCTGGGAGCAGGTGCTAATCCGAAAAATTGCACCCGCTCCCAGCGAAATCGCGGTAAAATTTCAGCTG
>CAKNWW010192782.1:0-14459 GCA_932074435.1 Andricus kollari
ACTTCAGTGATCTAACGGGAACTGGTGCTTCCAGCGTGGTATGGCCGTTGGCCAATCTTAATCCACCTTGAACTTAGAAAAATGTAAATTTCGAATGAGAAAAGTAGAATATCTTGGGTATGAGATTGGTGAAGGAGCTATCCAACCGGGGAAAATAAAAATAAAAGCAATTGGAGAATTTCCGAGACCTAAATCGAAACACGAAGTTAGACGATTTATGGGGTTAGCCAGTTTTTTTAGAAGATTCATTCCGAAGTTTTCGAATATAGCTGTACCCATAACTGACTTATTAAAAAAACGGTTACTTTTGAATGGACTAAGGAGTGCGAAGAAGCGTTTAAATCTTTGAAAAAGAGGTTAGTAGAAAAACCAGTTTTGAAAGTATATAATCCGAAAGCTTATAAGACAGAGCTTCACACAGATGCGTCATCAAAGGGTGTGTTTGCGATTTTATTTCAGGCAGAGGAGGAGGGCAGTCCGTTACAAATGGTATACGCGGTGAGTAGAAGGACAAGCGAAATTGAAGAAAAATATAATTCTAGCAGACTTGAACTAATGGCTATCGTGTGGGCATTAGAAAAATTGAGATCGTTTCTAATTGGCATCCCATTTACCATTATAATAGACTGTCGTTGTTTGGTCAATGTCAATGCTTGGAAAAAGCAGAATTCACAAATTTCTCGTTGGATAAATCAATTATCTGAGTTTGAATGTTCGATACAGCATGGAAAAGGGGAGAAAATGTGTACGTCGATACCTTGTCGAGAGCTCAGGTGGGAATAAACGCGTGTGAATCTGTTTTGGGAATTACGACCCGGGAAGATGAAATTCTCATGCACCAAAGAACCGACAATGCCATTGTTGAGATCATTAAGATTTTAGAGAAGGACAAAGAGCGAACTAAAGCTGAAAAAGGTCGAGTGCGAGATTTTGTACTTAAAGAAGGGTTACTGTATAAAAGGGTGGGTGAAGGAAATGAAAGTCGAGAGTTGTATGTTGTGCCAAAACAAATGCGTAAATCAATAGTAATTCGATATCATGATTTATCAAGTCACTTCGGAGTAGAGAAAACTGTAAGAAGAATTAATGAGTATTTTTATTTTCCAACAGTGAGGAGATATGTGAGAGTACATATCAAAAACTGTTTAGAATGTTTATTGGCTAAAAGGAAAAGCGGTTTACAAGCAGGTGAATTAAATCCGATTCCACCGGGAAAACGGCCTTTTGAAATTGTACACATCGACCATTTGGGACCTTTTGTTACGACTCTACGAAAGAACACATATGTACTCGGGTTAATTGATAATTTAACAAAGTATGCATACATTAGACCTGTCAAAGATGTGAAGGCTAATACGACTGTGCGAAAGGTAAAAGAGTTTATTTTGACGTTCGGGGCACCAAGAAGTTTTGTAACAGATAGAGGTACAACATTAAACATACATTAAATTCAAGTAGACATCCCCAGGCGAATGGGTTGATAGAAAGACTAAATCAGACAGTTAGTGTAGCCACTGGTAAAACACCTTCCGAAGCATTGTACGTTTATTTACCAAGATTTGAAGATTGCGTACAAGGGAAGTCACTGAACATTGTGAGAGATATAGATTACCTGAAAAAAGTTCAAGATGAGATTAGGGCGACTATTGAGAAAACACAATTAGAGTATAAAGATAGATATGATGCAAAAAGACTAAAGAATGTAAAATTTAAGTGTGGAGATATTGTATTCATGAAGAGAAACCCGATTGCAACTGGAAGCTCTACCAAACTTCAGAAAACATTTGGTGGTCCATTAATAGTGGTTGGAGTCTATCCCAGTGATACTTACCGAGTCAAGAAATTGAATAGAAGTCATGATAAGGGATTTGAAACCACTGCTCATGTGACCCAGCTGAAGATTTGGAGGGGAAACCAAGGGAGTGATAGCGAGAATGAGAATGAAAACGAGGAAGAGAATGAGAGAGTCGAAGGAGAGAGCGATAAAGATCATAATTTAGGTCGAGGAAAGCGCAACCGATTTAAGCCAAAATATTTCAATGATTACGATTTAGAGTAAGGAAAGTTTGTACTTCTAGTTAGTAGTTTCGTTTACTGTAGCTACATTTTAAGTGTTAAAACGAAAGTTTGGAGGACCAAACTAAAGTAGGATGGCCGATTGTAAAAGAAATCTGTGTTTTTAAAAGAATGTAACAGTAAGATCAGTGCGCATGCGTGAGAGGCGGAAGGGGAGGAAGGAAGAGTCTGGGAAGTGTGTGGCGAACGATTGAGAGATCGAGATCGACACGGTTTGGAAGGCAGTGAGCTGCGGTTTTCATATCGAAAAAGTGAAAAGTTATGATTAATTCTTTTGTTGTGTATCATTTATTTTCTAAATAAAGTTCTTTCTATTGAGTTAAAAGGAGTGTTTTTAACATAAGGGTGACATTCTACACGCGAGAATTGTGTTCATAGAAAATTTATCGTATCTAGGGGAAAAGCCTGACCTGCTGAGGAAGAACCAAGATATGATTTTCGGGCCTCCTTCCAGATGAATTCAATGATTTTCTAGGGAATTTTTGGCGGCTAGTGTAAAAGCCTGACGGGATGAGGGTAAAATAACGTCATACCCTGCCGATGAAACGGCACTGGAGCCGCCAGTGCTGTTTCAGTGCCTGTTTTGGCCGATTTCGGCACCTAAACGGCACTGAGAGTCATGTGGCGGTCATATATTGGTCCTATTATATTTGTCACGTACCGGGCGGGCAGAGTGATTTACAGCAGTTGGCCGCTATCAACCGAATTCCTTTTTAACGAAGTCCATTTTAGCGTATCTCATTCCATTTACGAGATACATTATATTCATTCCAATTTTAATCTTCTAAAAAAAAAGTTAGATATCTGAAATTCTCGAAACCCGTAGATTCTGAATTTCTAACTTTCGCAGCGGTAATTTCAAAATTTTACAAATTCTAGTTTCTAATTTTTAATCCCTTTCAGTTGGTCTACTTGGTAGCCTAGTCCCAGGTATAAAGGGAACTTCTGCAGACATTTAAATCTGGAATCTGAGTAGCTTTAAACGAGCAGCACTGAAACAGCACTGGGCAGTGCCGTTTACGTGCCGTTCAATCGACAGGGTATTCGTATTTAGCGAACTAAAATATATAAAGATATTATACTCCGACCTGTTTACAGACGAGTTAAAAAACAAGGCAATTTCATACCCGAAAAAACTGTTTTTCTACGGAATTTTCCGCGTCTAGGGAAAACTCCGATGTGATGACGGGAAATTAGTCTCAGATTCGTGTTTAGCGCCCCAAAATACATAAAAATATCATGCCTGATCTTTTTCCAGACGGTTTCCATAACAAGGGTTACTTCATACCCGATGAAGTTGATTTTATAGGGAATTTTCCGCGTCTAGGGGAAAATCCTGACGTGCTCGGAGACAACTGATGTCAGATTCGTGCCCAGCGCCCCCAAATACGTAAAAATATCATGTCTGATCTGTTTCCAGATGATTTTAATACCAAGGGTTATTTCATACCCGATAAAGCTGATTTTATAGGGAATTTTGTGCGTCTAGGGAAAAATCCGCACGCGCTCGGGGAAAATTGATGTCAGATTCGTGTTGGGCACAGCAAATTACATAAAACATCATGCCTGGTCTTTTCCAAGACGATTTCAATAACGAGGGTTATTTTATACCCGACAAAGCTGATTTTATAGGGAATTTTCCGCATCTAGGGGAAAATCCTGACGTGCTGGGGAAAAACTGATGTCATATTCGTGTTCAGCGCCCTAAAATACGTAAAAGTATCATGCCTGAGCTTTTTCCAGAGGATTTTAATACCAAGGGTAATTTATACACAGAAAAGTTGATTTGCTAGGGAATTTTCCGCATCTAGGGGAAAATCCTGACGTGCTGCGGAAAAACTGATGTCAGATTCGTGTTCAACGCCCCGGAATACGTATAGGTACCATTCTCTGATCTCTCGCACAACCCACTTTTTTTTGTGGGCCTGTGTTATTAACTCACCCTATGTGAAAAGTAGACAAATAGTTGCCAATTTCAGAAAAAACCGCAAATTTCTAGCATTATTCAAATTAAATATTATTAATAATAATAATAAATTGTTTAAAAAGATAATTTTGTTAACTTTAATTAATTACTTAACTCCAAGTAAAAAGTGAACAAAAATTTGAACATTTAAAAAAAACTGCAATTATCTAGTTTATCAATTAACATTGATAAACTATTACCTCTGTCTAATTGAACATTAGGAAAAAAGTGGAAAATTTTCGAAAAAACCGCGACCTTCTATCTTGATTCTAAGAGGAAATTGCTAAAAACAGTAATAAATTGTTTAAATAATTTATTCAACCATCTAATTATCAGTATAAAGTAGTATTTTATATATTAGCAGCAATTTGCATGTAAAAAACGCAAAAAAATCAAAAATTAGCGCAAAAAAATCGCAAAACCCATCTTTTCCATCATGGGGTTTTTTGGTACTTTATAAAACAGACTTATGGGGGTGATATTCGAAAAGTAATATTGTTTTTCGCGTTCTATGGCTGGTTTTGATTAGAAATGTTGAGTTTTAACACGATTCAGCTGATATTGAGGATTCTGAATAAAATTTACAGAAACGTATTTTTTTCTTATGGAAAATGTGTTAAACTTCATGGGGCTTGCGTCACCTCTAAATATCATTAAAAAAATTTTAATTATTCCTATGTGGATTCGAACATATTTTCGGGCGCTATTTATATAAATTTAAAAAAAAAATTTTTGACCACCCTAATGTTCATACCTTGTCTAGTGCGCTCCCTACAAATAACGCATTTTTTAATTAAGTTTATTTATAAAAAATAAGCACTGGTCGTCTTGTCAAATGTTGCGCAGCTATGTTACCAATGAGATTCAGCCAAAGAATTTTTCGCAAATTCCACAAGAAAAACGGCATTATTAGTTGAAAAATGCCTAAGACGAAAAAGTGTCCACATAACATTGTTCATAACAATAACAATAATTGGTAGTTATCCAAGTTTCAACTGTTATTGATTAATGGCAAGAAATGGTTGATAATTTAATTGGCTATTAATTCCTGGGTGAAAATTGGAATTTTTTAGATCATAAATACACGAGACAATACAAATTTGTTAAAAAAATTGTTCTTAAAAATAATAACTGTCGATTGTCATTGAAATATCCCTAAAGGTTTATAAATTAGTTAATAACATTTGATTACGTTGAGTGAACCAAGCTAGTGCGTCGGAAAATAGCCCAACAGTGAATTTGTTGATTAGGTTTATTTAAATAAGCATCAATTTTAATTAACTGACTAAATATATGATAACTAGGTGTCATTACCGAGTAATTTTTGGTCGATTTCGTAGGAAAAACTTTATTTATGACATCATAAATAGCTGATGTGGATAATTACTCATAAATGTTGTTCATAAAATTAAAAAAATTCAATATCTTTCATGAGTTCAATATAAAAACTCTTTTTATCTATAAATTGTTGAGATTTAGTGTGAATCATGAGACGAATGGCAGCCAATCCCGTTCAAAAAATTGTCGTGCAAATATTTCTATTTTAGTTTTCCAATTCTACGCAATGGGAACCCAATTATTTCTAGGGCCCCATGGTATTGATAATTCATTTGCAAAATATTATTCATTGTACATGCTTATTCGCTGTCGCTCCTGCCGTGTACACGGCTGCTTTTAGAACTAAAAAGAGGCTGATAAAACGCGTAAGTCATACCTGCTGTTTTATCTTGAAGAAAAAAATAATCATAAAAACCAAACATAATCTATTCCCAAAAAAGCTTGTAAATTTGTACAAAAATGCCATTTTTTAACATCAATTTATGGTATTCTATGTCGTCGTAAATTGTCAACTTTTCTATGTATTTTTGTCCACCTTCTTATTTTTAAATTACAGCAGATATCTCGCTGAAATTTTGCAAAAATACATAGAATGTCAGCCTACACTATTTTAGTTTGTATTTTGTTTAGATTGTGCAATTTTATTAATTTTGAACTTAGAATGTCATTGGGAATAGGGATTTAGCACCCTCATTTGATATTAGGCAGGACACTAAAGTCCTATTCTCAATTACATTATAAATTAAATTAATGCAATTGCATGATTTGAACAGAATACAAACTTCAATGGTATGGGAAATGGTGCGCTGATCTATTTTTTGTCGAGTCCTAAAATTTCAGCGAAACATCTCTATAGTTTAAAAATAAGGATAACAAAAATACATAGGAAACACAATGTATGAGAATATAGAATAGGAATCTGGTAAGTATAAAAAATTTGTAAATTTAGCATGAATATTTTACAGGCATACTTGAAAAGCGATGTGATTGTTCCACTTAAAAAGAGATAAATATTTTGTAATTTTTTTATAAACTTACATCTATCATAGCAGCGGGTGCACGGGCAGGTGGCATTTGCGCGTAGCGCTCTTGTTGTTGCCGTTGCAACGCTATCAATTGCTGTTGCCTGATTTGTTCCTGCTGCTGCTGTCGGAGTTGTTCCTGCTGTTGTTGAAGTCGTGGTTGCATTAAAGGTGCATATTGCTAAAAAAATGCAAGCCAATTTTTTATTAGGTTTTACAATGAAATTGTATATTGTATGCTGTTCAGAAAAGGAATTACATTTTTAAACAGGCAGAGGAGACCGGTAAGAGTACGAAGAGAATTATGTTTACAGTTTTTTTACAGCAAATGTTCCTTAGTACTTTTTTTAAATGAAATAACAATATTAAAAAAATCTGCCCGCTGTGCGGGCACATTCTCTTCTCGCGCCACGCGCGCAGCTCGTAAGTTTGAGCGCGCCTACGGCGCGCGACTCTTGGCACTCGCGCTTCGCGCTCGATAACGTATGTACCTGGCGCTACGCGCTCAATCTTTGTATTTTCCCCACATTTGTGCGCAGGCCTTTTAAAAGTAAAGGTCAAAGCATCAACAATTGTAATATGGTGATTGTGAATTCTCTTTTGTTAAAGCTTCTTCGGCTTTAACGAACACATTCTTATTACGTGTCTCGTGTTCCGCACACGATTTTACGAAAATGCGAACTTTTATACATTATTTTCAACTTTATTATATCAAATGTATATTAGTTTTATTTATGTACCTCGGTCAGGGGCTGCTTATTCAGATATTGCAAAATAATGTACACATTTTATTTTTTATGATTACTTTAATATTTATTTCTTATTTTGCATTACATTTTATTCTCAGCTACCCTGAAAAATGTATCATTTCAATAAATTTATCTTATTACAATTCGTAACATGCTTTGGCATTGAAACATACGTATTTGCATTGGCTTGTTCTAAGCCAATGTATTTCTAAGCGAATTTGTAGATATAATTTAGGCGAAAAATTTTGTTAAATAAAATGTTATTGTAGCTTGTGTCCTTTTTCCAAAAAGTTAATTTTTTTATTTTTAATATATTTTTATAACAAGAGTTTATAACATAATTGAAGATATTTTTTGGTAGAACAACTGTTTTTGTCATTTTTTTCGTCTCTTATGTCGTTTTACCAGAAATCTAATTTTTTTATTTCTAATCTTATTTTTTGCGACTAAAAGAAAGTCTACTCGTTCTATCTAAAAATTACTAGTAACAACTTTGTACATCCTTTTTGGGTGAACAACTTTTGTCGATTAATTTTTTTTCGTACATACATTTTTTAGAAATCTGTTACGATTAAAACTAAAACTACGCGTCATATCAAAAAATTATTGTGGACAAATTTGGATGAGTTTTCAATCTTTTTTGGAAGAGCAACTTTTATCTATTCACATTTTTTATACCTTGTGTCGTGTGTTCAAAAATTTAATTTCTTAATTTTTAATGCTGCTTTGTACTAATAAAACAAAAACTACGCATCCTATTAAAAAAGATTAATAATAACTTTGTAGCTCCTTTTAGGGTTAACAATTTTTGGTAATTTATTTTTTGCCGTACCTTGCATGGTTTACCGGAAAATGGCATTTTTTATTTTTTGTTATTTTTTGTGCAATCAAAATTTGAATTTTCGATTTTCCAAGGAAATTCAAAAGGTTGTTTTGATAATCTTGTACGGCTTTAAAAAAGTATACAGACGAAGATAACGAAGACATAAACACCGACGTAAAAACTATTTTGTCTGTTTTAGGGAGCCTCAAAACGTCGACACTTGATGGAATACGAGAGTCAAGAAAACTCCAAATGTCTTCATGATAATCCTGTAGATCTATCAAAAAGTAACGTTTTTTTTTCTCTTGACTTTTTTCATATCGTGCTTTATTTGGCTTAAAATGTTAATTTTCGCTTTTTGGGGGGATTTTGAAAATGCTATAACTCTGTCAATTTTCTTTGTATCGAAAAAATTCGTAGGGATAAATTGTTTTAATTTTCGAGTACTACGGGCGGCTGTCCAGGGAATTTATGAATTTTGAAGAAAATTATATAAAAAAAGTTGGAAAGTCCCTGAAACTGTGTGCCAAAGCACAATCCCGTCCGATTAGTCTTTCAAAAGTTATCCGATATACAGACGACGACAGACGGACAAACACCGACGTAAACACTATTTTTTCTGACTCAGGGGGCCTCAAAACGTCGACATTTGATGAAATCCACGAAAGTCATTTTTCACATAAAACCAATCCCTTCTCATTATGATGAGAATGTAACAATTCATTATTTTTTGTGCGAACAAAATTAGAATTTTCGATTTTTTAAGAAAACTTAAAAAGTTGTCATGATAATCTTGTAGGGCTATCAAAAAGTAACGTTTTTCTTTTCTTGACTTTTTTTCATATCGTGCTTTATTTGGCTTAAAATGTTAATTTCCGTTTTTGGGGGGATTTTTAAAATGCTATAACTCTTACAATTTTTTTATCGAAAAAAGTCGCAGGGATAAATGGTTTTAATTTTCGAGTACTACGGGCGGCCGTCCATAGAACTTATGAATTTTGAAAAAAATGGTCTAGAAAATGTTGAAAGTGCCCTAACTTTTTGAATTTCTATCCAAAATAGCTGGATATCGAACTCGATATTTTTTTTTGGTCCCTGAAACTGTGTGCCAAAGCACAATCCCATCCGATTAGTCTTTCAAAAGTTATCCGATATACAGAAGACGATAACGACAGACGGACAGACACCGACGTAAAAACTATTTTTTCTGACTCAGGGGGCCTCAAAAGGTCGACATTTGATGAAATCCACGAGTCATTTTTCACATAAAATCACATAAAATCATCTAATTATGATAAGAATGTAATAATTCATTATTTTTTGTGCCAACAAAATGAGAATTTTCGATTTTTAAAGAAAACTCAAAAAGTCGTCATGACAATCTTGTAGGGCTATCAAAAAGTAACGTTTTTCTTCTCTTGACTTTTTTTCATATCGTGCTTTATTTGGCTTAAAATGTTAATTTTCGTTTTTTGGGGGGGATTTTGAAAATGCTATAACTCTTACAATTTTTTCGTTATCGAAAAAAGTCGTAGGGATAAATTGTTTTAATTTTCGAGTACTACCGATAGCCACCCATGGAATTTCTAAATTTTGAAAAAATGGTCAAAAAAATGTTAAAAGTGCCCTAACTTTTTGAATTTCTATCCAAAATAGCTGGTTAACGAACTCGATCTTTTTTTTCTTGGTCCCTGAAACTGTGTGCCAAAGCACAATCCCGTCCGATGAGTCTTTCAAAAGTTATCCGATATAGAGACGACGACGACAATGACGACGACAACGACAGACGGACAGACACCGACGTAAAAACTATTCTTTCTGACTCTGGGGCCCTCAAAACGTCGACATTTGATGGAATCCACGAGTCATTATTCACATAAAATCAATACCTTCTCATTATGTTGAGAATGTAAAAAGGTTTTTGTAATCAACTTTTTTTTATCAGCAACTTGCTATTTATAATTGAAAAATTGAATTTTGAGATACTAGGAACGATCAGCGCGCGCTTTGCACGCGACAAGCTTTCTTACGTCTTAAATTTGTACAAAATAATATTTAATATAAATATCATATTGAAGATATTAGAAAAAGTGGGACAGTCAGTGCAACGAGTTTAGAAAATACCGCTTCGCAGTTCTATGGATGTATTTACTTGTGCTCACTTTATGAGCACTTGGCTTCCTCACAGGCATTGAATAACTCTGCTTCCTCATAGAGAGAGGTTTATTTTAACTAATAGAAACAAACTGACTCTTACTTCATCAAGTTGATGTTTCTATATTATACCAAAAATCTTATTTCCAGAAAATCAGGGAGACTATCAAAAGATTAATTAATGTGACTTGTTACTCAAACGTTAAATAAGTTTTCCTTATATAACCAAAGTAAATAATTGTTTTGAATTTTATAAATCGCTATTGAAAGATTATCAAACGTTCCTTAATAGATTATTCGAAACGTCTCGAAAATGCGAACTATGGACGAAAAAAATGTCCATTATTGTTGGATGAAACGTTTATAATATTTTACCTGTGTCAAATACTGATTTGGAGTGTTTCTCGCAAAATTTTGTCCTTCCACATAATTGTACATGCTCATGATATTACTCTGCGCCAGTTGACGTAACTGTTGAGGATTTAAGTTTGGAAACTGAAACATAAAAAACACATTTTTCTCAAATCAATTTTCTAACATTTATACCTGAAAAATATAAAATTACAAAATATAATAATTCTCAGAATTTCTGGAAATTCATTGCGTATATCTACATTTAAAAAAATGTAAGCTAAACGTAGGCTTGATATGCCTTAAAAAGGATAATATTGCAGACACGTATATGAAAGAATGCCTAATGTAATTAATTTGATGAAACAATAAATCTGATTTCAAGTTCATACAATTTAATATGCGAGACTGAAATTTTAACTCACGTCTAACTTGTACAAATTCATCATATTTTCGATTTCGATGTTTAACTGTCCGTTCAACAGGTTGTTCATGGCCATTGGATTCAATCCAAATTGGTTTTGTTGTTGGAATTGCATAACAGGTTTTCCTTTCTTTTCGTCTTCATACTCCTGCCATGCGATTTTCCGGTCCTCTTCGTCGAGCACTTCGTCCAACTAAAACAATTAATTTTTAATTCAAGTACTCTTAATTTTGAAACACTCGAAAATTAATTTAAGCGATACAAAATTACACACTTTTAAATTGAAAGCCTCGCTCTCAGAAAGAATAATTTCGAAAATAAAAATCTTAAAATTTGAAACGTTTACAGTTGAACAGTTTGAAAATTAAATATTACAATTAGACCATTGTAATGTTAAAACATTCAAAATTAAATTTCAATAATTTTTTATTGGCGGCCTTGAAAATTAAACGATTTTGAGGAAACGTTTATACATACATGCAATCTGCATGTATTACAGTCATGTGTTTCCGTACACCTCAATACCTTCCTATCTCAAACTTAACGGTTGACAAAAGAACTGATAAAAGTTCAAACCACTACGAAATTAACTGTCATAATAAATAATAACATACCAAACCCTAAAGTTAATAAAAAATTTATTTTAAGTGAAGGTTACATGAATAATTTTTATATAATTGGGTTTTCACTGGGGTTTGAACTTTTCTGAGCTCCTTTGTCAGCTTTCAAATTTGAGTTAGGACGGTACTGAGAGTTACCAAAATATGAGGTGGTAATATTAAATTAAACAATTTCATATTAAATGGAGCGGTTGATTCCTCATGCAATCTGGTTTGCCTATACGCATGGGATTTAATTAATTAATTCAATTGTAATTAGTTAAATTTAAATAAATAAATTTAAATTATAATAATATTACACTCAACTCTATAGGTAGGTAGAGTTTCGGACATTGCCTTCATCATATCTCAGGGGAATCCAAACGTAAACAGTCAGTGGCGTGTGAACCTTTTTTCTAACATTACGCAATATACGCGCGGGATTACACGTGCACTGCTCCTTTGTCCCTACGCTTCTGGTGTTTCACGCATGGCTGAGCAGTTCGTGAGCACCGCCTCCCTTACTCCGCACATCACAACATTCCGAGGCCACACGAGGCCAGCAGTTCTAGGAATAGCATATGTTGAGGGTGCCATTCTACAAAATTACACCCGCTCCCGGTGAAATCGCGGTAACGTTTCAGCTGTGACCACGTCTCACGACCGTGAGATAGGTAGTTACAGTATGCGACGGACTCAATACGACGATCCGGCAAAAGTCTCGTCCACCCTCAGGACACGGAGCGACCCAAGGACAACAGCCTTATGCGTTTTCCCCGCAAGCGTATTAACATTTCTTCGATACGCAGGGATGCTTTTGAGACTATTAACCAGTGAAAGCTTGGAACGTTCAACTGCACCGAGCATTCTCCTTGGCTGTGATGTTCTTCTCGACTGGTGCCGAAAATTCGATAACAAGCATGTTTCGTTTCTCAAAGTCAAGGAGAACCAAGTCAGGCCTCGAGTGCGCGACAGAAACCATTGTCGAGAATATGAAAATCCAGTATATGTGGCACTTCCCATTTTCGACCACTGAATCTATTTCTCTATGAGCGTTTGGCGGAGCGGTATCAGGGCTAATGCCGTAAGAGTGACAGAGATGATAATAAAGCACTCTTAAGTGCCGCATTATGCCTTTGGATGTACGTCGTTCGCGTATGAGTTGGACACCTAGATAGTATGTGTCTAAGTACTTGGGGTATGCATGATCCGCTCTGCAGCTATCATCGGGAATTTCTTGGGTAAACATCTGGCGACGGTATGCTAAAGTGGAAGTGAAACTTTTTTTGACACGCCAAAGTGAAACCCTCCATGTCCGACTTCAATCCGGTTGATTTGAGGAAAGCAAACGTTACCTCATACATTGACTGATCCCTCACTTTTCTGTGGAAGATGCCGTGCATCATCTTGTCGAGAAGCTGTTCGCGGAAGGTTTTCACCTGTGCTTTCTTGATCCGGGCCTTCAGGAGCGAGTACTCGAGATGGATAATGTTTGATGCATTTTTCTCATCCCTAATATTGAAGTCAAGGCCAAGTGTTTCAGCAGCCTCCTCCGCTGCTTTGTACAGAAACGCTCCTTTGCCCACTTCTCCGTGTTTTGTCTGCCGTTGTAATTTCGTCGTGCCCTGTGGCCACCCATCTTTCAAACCAGCTCCCAGTAGAACCGCCGTAAATCATACCTATAACCGCGTCTCATGACCATGAGATGGGTGGCCACAGGGCACGACGAAATCACAACGATAGGCTGAGGAAACCCTCGTGAGTCTTGAGCACACGAAGCGATCCAAGGATGACAGGTTTCTGCTTCCATCTCACAAGTGCCTTTGCACTTTTTTGGCACGCGGGTATGGTTTTGAGGTTAAGAATCACTGATAGTTTCGCACCTCTGAGAGCACCGATCACAAGGACAATTACTTTAATCGAATATGTTGGGTACAGTCGTTGCAGCTACCTTTTAAGGTCTTAATACGTCTCTTCCTTTGCCTGCTCCTTGGCAATGATGCTGTAGTCGGCCGGAGCCGAAAATTCGATCACGAATATAGTTCGTTTCCCGAGGTCTTGGAGAACAATGTCAAGCCACGAGTGTCCAATGCAGACTGCTGTCCGAAAATCGTGGTTCCCGAAAATTTGGCACTTCTCGCTTTGGACAATTGACTCTTTCGCCCTCGGAGCATTCGGCAGGGCAGGGTGCGGCCAATACCGTAAGAGCGACAAAGATGGTAATAAAGCACTCTTAGGACCGCATTATGTCTGTAGAGATACTTCATTCACGCGTGAGTGGGACACCTGAATAGTATGTGTTCTAGGTACTCGGCGTGTACATGACACGCTCTGCACCTATCGCTGAGAACTTCTTGACGTAAAATGTGGTCACGGTATATTAAGGTGGAAATGACACCGCTTTGGCATGCGAAAATGAAACCCTCTGTACCTGAAGTAAGTCCTGATGATCTGAGGAAAGCAAAAGTTTGCTCCTTTGACAAGGACTGATCTTCTACATTTCTGTGAAAGTTTTCGTGCATTTTCTTGTCGAGCAGCTGTTGGCGAAATTTTTGAACCTCTGCTTCCTTTACTTGGGCTTTTAAAAGTGAGGCATCTAGATGGAGTAATGCAATTTCCTCACTTGTAATGTTAAAATTCAGGCCAAAGGTCTCGACCGCCTGCTCCGCAGCTTTATAAAGGAACGCTCCTTCGCCAATCATCTCGTGGTTCCTGACCATTTTTAGGAGAGGATCTCTGCCATTGGCTACGATATAAGCTGTACTTAGAAAAATTCGGTTATGAAGATATGCAAGCTCTTATTCATATGCATGATCTTTCGCGTAGTAATATCAAGGGCCGTAAGCTCGTTCTTAGTCAATTGAACCACCCCAAATGAGTAGAGTAGAACCGAGACGGCAAGCATGTTAGTCGCAGATACCTTGTTCAACGCCGGCAGATTTGAAGAACAAATATGT
>CAKNWW010192813.1:0-11349 GCA_932074435.1 Andricus kollari
TCTTCTCGAGGAGCTGCTCGCGGAAGTTTTTCTCCTGTCCATTCTTAATCCGGGCCTTCAGAAGTGAATACTCGAGATGGATAAGATTTGATGCACTTTGTTCATCCCTGATATTGAAGTCAAGGCCGAGTATTTCAGCAGCCTCCTCCGTTGCTTTGTAGAGAAACGCCCCTTTGCCCACTTCTTCGTGTTTCCTGACCATTTTAAGAAGAGGGTCTTGTCCACTTGCGACTATATGTGCTGTATCCAAAAGAATCCTGTTGTGAAGACATTCAAGATTTAGTATTGCGCGACCACCTTGACAGCGTGAGATGTAAAGTCGCGGAACAGAAGATTTAAGTTGCATGCTTTTCTTCAAGTGCATAACCTTTCGGGACCCGATATCTAGGGATCTGAGCTCGTCCTTCGCCCATGGAACCACTTCAAATATATAGAGTACCACCGGAACGGCAAGCATATTTGCCGCAGATACATTGTTCCTCGCCGACAGTTCGGAATACCAAATCCGTCGGATAAGACGTTTGTATCTTCATCGAAGGGGAATCCTTTATAGATTTCACGTCCTGAATGTGGCTCTGTGGCACGCCCCGGTATGTATAGGTCTCTCCAGCACCAGGGTGTCGTATAGCGCTTCTGTCGACGAGCTCAGGGTCTTCCGGGATTCCATTAAGTTTTTCTTTCTTCAAATTCTTCTTCTTTGGCGCATTTTTCTAACCCGAACTCCATTCCAATTTGTTGACTGTATTCGTTGACAATGTCTAGAGCTAGATGTAGTTTCTCTTGATTTTTAGCATAGATCTTACGATCATTCTTGTCAAATACATGAGTGACTTTATGCTTCCGATAACCAGGTTTGCCACAGAGTTACCCTTCGGAATGGCGAAGTGCAAGAGATAGTGGCAATAATGTGACGCAAAAGAGGAGAGGGCTCATGGTTTCGCCCTGAATCACACCTCTCTGAAAGTTGACAGTGTTAGTGATCACACGATGTTTTCCAACAGATAGATGATAAGTCTATGGGAGGTTGAATCAATAGCTTTCTGGTAATCAATCCAGGCCATCGATAGGCTCTCGCCACACAGGTTTAATTGTCCGAACAATCCTATCATTTAGGATAGTTGTGAAGATCTTCTACAGTCTGTTCAGACAAGTTACTGGCCTCTAATTTTTAGAGTCAGCTAAGTTGTCCGTCTTCGGCAGGAGCACGGTGCGCCCTTCTACCAACCACTAAGTAATAGGCTCTTCCGACTTTAGATATGAGGTGAAAATGCGGGCCAGATGCTGGTGGATTGAAGGAAACTTCTTCCACCAGAAGGTCTTGATACCATCTGGTCCCGGAGCGGAATAGTTCTTCATGCCTCTTAATACGTTTTTCACCTCCCCGGCAGTGATAAGAGCTCTTCATGCCTCAGGTGTTATGAGGGCACTGCACAGCTCTTTGAAGCTATTTATATTCTTGAAGTGTTCTTTTAGTGGATGCTGGACTTCGTAGACTTCTCTCCAAAATGCCTTGACCTCCTCTGGTGTGGGCGGGTGGTCGACAGTAACTGGAGGCTCTTGAACGAGTCGAGATGAGTCAGACAAAAACTGTTGATTTTCTTTGACCCACCTCTCTCTGCTCTAGACTTCTCCTAGCGTTAGATAGTACTCATATTCTGCTAACAATATGCTGCCTGATGGTCAGTAGCTTTGACTTGTTGAGTGTGTGATGACAGATCCGCAGTGCACGCGCGAACTGTCGAACCTTGGCAGTGAAAGTTCTACCAGATGTTACGTAGTCAATCACACACTGAATGCGGGACGCGTACTGTCTGGCCCAGCCTATCTTTGTACTGAGTTGATGCATTCGTCTTTTGGTTTTATGAGCAACCGTCGTTTCTGTTTCACGGTTTGCATCTTGCAAAGCTCCCGCTGCATTATACACACTACAATTAACAGTCCAGAGGTCAGGTTCTTCGCAAAAATCTCCACGAAGCTCGTCATCCAGTTCAGCCAGATCTTTGGTCTTAAGAGAAACCTGAATGTTGATGTTTCTCCGGGTCCTGAAGCGTCGCTCTTCCTCTATTGGATCTCTGCTTGCGGTTGGTCTCAGTTTCGCCTCTCTTTCTCTGTTGCCGGCTTCTTCTGGCTGCGGTTGAGTAGGCGCTCCACTTATATAACCCCTTTTTCGAAGTTCCTCGGCACGGTTTCGCAGACGTTTATGCGAAAAATCCGAGAGCTCTGGGTGTTTCTCGCACCACAGAGTATGCAGTCGTTCCATGTAACCTTTCCGTTCAGGGGCCATTCTGGTGTCAGCACTCCAGCAGGTAGTCCCTGAGTAAATCCGTCCACATCAAAGTGACGAGATTCTGCCGGTTAATCGCATTGACCTCATCTTGATTGGCTCCCCCAACACTATGATAGTCGACATTGTTGTCCGACCCATAGTCAGGAGCCCTGCGCGCTAGATTGTTTTGAACCGCAGTTACTACAACTATGTTTGGTGTTGTCATTGTTGTTCCCACGAGCAGTTAGGGAAAAGGGTTCGTCCAAGCTTGTAGAGCCCTGCATGCAAAGATAAGGCTGCATACTCTAAGAGGTCGGCCGGTATCCCAGAGTCACCGTTTGAGCCACCTCACCCAGGTGCTATTCTCCCCAGACAGTCGTCTTGCATTAATCATGAAACAGTATGGAGTTTTAAGTTTAAACCTTTTGCTCAGCAGTGAGATTGGAATTTTTGTAATTGTAAATTCAAAATTTACTTTAAAAAAATTTTATCTTTAAAATCTATGTTTTTCAAAAACTTAACTTCAGTGTAATTATAAGATAGAACTTTTGTAACAGCACTCAAGAGTATAAGTCCTTGTTAGATTCGTTGCACGGTCACCTTTGAAGCAAGGCAAAGTTGGAAGTGCTTCATAGGCGTTGCTATACGTCGCGTGCTCGCAAGCCCTGTCATCGTTAATGAATCTACGAATTACCCAGGATTAACCTTGCATGTACTCTTTGTTGCAAGATTGTACAAGTGAAGAGTTCAAAACAACGACATTTTCAATTTTTTAAATTAAATCCCTGTCGAAAGGTTTAGATTCCAAATTATAATATGTGAACTTCTAAATTTCACATGATATATGACGGAGATATATTACACTTAAAAGTTTAATAAAGGGGTTAAAAATGATTATTTCAGAAATTCCAACCCCTTTTTTAAAATTCCAATTACTTTTTGATTCAAAAGTACAACCTTTGCAAGTTTTGAATCGCTTTGAGCCTGTAGATGAAACTGAATTTTTTTTAGAACTACCTACACATATTTCATCCTTTTATTTTCTCTTATTAAAAATCATCATCGCTTGATAGCGAAGCGCAAAAATTCCTGATAACACAAACGAAACTCAACTTGGCGGCAATATCAATCGTACACTCAGTGAAGCCATGATGTCATCTATGGCAGAGCATTTTGCCGTACAACAAGGGGTTGTTAACATCCCCAGTTATGATGGAAAATATGCCCGTTAGAGACTTTATGCAAGATATTATAAAAGTGTGTTGCTCCCGTAAAACTGATTTAAGGTATGTACATGAAATGTTGACCATTAGGATGAATCGCGAAAAAAAGTTAGCAGATTCTTTGATCAGGTAATTCTCCTAAGATCAGTATTTCAGGCTTGGTAGAAGTGCGCAGCCCGTGAGTTTAGACTCAACTTTGAAAGTCGCGCTCGAGTATGACACACAGTTACCCAGGATCACGAGATTCTAGTCCCAGACCTGATGTGCGATTTGCAACAACTCCCGGCTCACATAAGAATACTGACTCAAAACCGAATACAACGGGAAGACTAAGGCTTCTTTATTCTCCTAGGACTTTTAATTATCAAAATAACTACATGCATTCTTATCAGTATCATTACATGCTATAGAATCCTTATCCGTATTATCCAAATGTTCCTATGCAGAATCATGGGTATCCACATATCAATTACACCCGTGGGGGAATAAATCCCCCACCTTGCTCTCAATCTTTTATTCCAACGAATGAGGAGACTTTAAACTGCAACTCCGCTCGCTGCACGGACCCAGCGACGGGCGAGGAGAGACAAGAGCGTCAGGCGAGGGTACGAATCCCAAAGAAACGTGTAAAATGTTCCATACAAAATTCAGTCGAGAGTCTCCAGCCGTAGAGTTCTTATCTTCAGACTTTTTGTAAAAGAAAGCCTCATTCTTAGTCGACACAGAAACCGAAATGAATATAATAAAATTAGAATTCTAGGCCGAGATTACCTCCGTCGAAACAAAGTCGGAATTTCGCTTTGGCATAACACTATAGTAACTTATTCAAACCCCACTAGGCCCATCCCTTTTATCGATAGAGACTGGAGAGATGTTACTGAACAAGAGGAAGCAAAGATTGCCATAGACAAAATGCTAACAGAAGGTGCAATTGGTCACTCGAAATCACCG
This sequence comes from Andricus kollari, assembly GCA_932074435.1. Classification (NCBI taxonomy): domain Eukaryota; kingdom Metazoa; phylum Arthropoda; class Insecta; order Hymenoptera; family Cynipidae; genus Andricus; species Andricus kollari. The sequence goes on from CAKNWW010192813.1 coordinate 4,441, forward strand.
TCTAGCTCTCCCATGTTAATAATCCCCAAAAAGATGGACCACACTGGAAAAAGAAAGTACAGGGTAGTAATAGATTTCCGGTTATAAAATGAAAAAATCATTGGCGATGCTCACCCACTTCCAAGCATTACCGAAATATTATATCACGGATTTCATCAAATTGAGTTAAATCCAGCCGATAGACTAAAGGCTGCCTTTTCATTTCTAAACGGCAACTATGAGTACATAAGAATGCCTATGGGCGTGGAAAACTCTCCTGAAACGTTCGAACGTTTAATGGATCAACTTATTTTAGGATTACAAGGGGTCGAATATTGTTTGTCTATCTTGACGACATAGTAATCTACACAGAAACCCTAGGAGAACATGGAAAGAAGGTAAGGCGCCTCCTAAACATGTTAAAAGAGGCAAATATTTCAATCCAAGCAGAAAAAAGCAAATTCATTTATAAAGAAAGCACTTATCAATTCGTTAAAGACTTTGCAGCAAGAACCCCGCCTTAAACCCTTTGCGGCCCAGTGGTAACCAAGATTACCACCTTTTTTATTAACAACTTTTTTCTCTAGATTCAATGTTTTTGAAGTAATATGAACAATTTCTTTTTGTTATCGTATTTGAAGCATTGTAGAATTAAAAAAAAATAATGATGAACGTATTGCATAAAATTATAAATAATTATAAATAAACAAATTTTGAAAATCGCTCTTTTTTACGATAGAATTCGGTTTTGAACGACGTATTAGATAAATTGGAATGAACCTTGGTACTCCATGGTTTTTGGGGTCGCTGCTTGCGAATTCGGCGCCAGATTTGCAAAATTCAAAATGGCGGATCCAATATGGCGGACTAGTTTTTTTTTAAGTTGTTAGATTTTTATAAGACTTTTCACTCGGGAGATTTCGAGGTCACTGATTACGAATCTGGAGCCAAATTCGTGATCAGCGACCCCGAAACCTCACTAAGGTGAATATAACAGTAAAATTTGTTTGATAGAAAAATGTGCGCCGCGAAGGGGAACTAATCTCCGGAAGAAAAAAGTACCTTTTGTTTGGACGTCATCAGAAGAAGAGAGTTTCAAGGATTTCAGACTAGCTTTGTGTGAAAGTCAAATTTTGCAATACCCAGACTTTAAAAAACCTTTCACTATAACAAAAGATGCCTCAGGATACGCGATAAGTGCCGTATTGAGTCAGGAGAAAGAAGGAATCGGTCTTCCTATGTCATATTTTTCCCATGTATTGAGTAGTGCCAAATGCAATTAATCTACTACCGAAAAAAATGTTTAGCAGATTTATATGTAGTGCAACAATATCGACCCTTTATTTTTGAAAAAGAATTCACACTAGTAAGTGACCATGAACCAGGAAATCAAAGTGAAGCCTGCCAAGGTACTACCAGTGCAGACGCGTTAAACAAAACAAGGCAATGCGCAACCAGCTAAGCCCCTTGCTAGACACACGAGCACCAATCCAAGGACCAAACCTGTAATCTTAACCAAGAAAGGATCATCATTCAAAACTGATACGTCTAAGCCTTCTACTTCAATAATGCAAAGTCCAATGAATTAAAAATCTAAGATAGCAGTCAATCTACAGGCCTCTTTTACAAATCTCCTACATATTTTTAGCAGCTTTCCCAGCTCATAAATTACGCATGAGTGCCCCCCCCCCCCCCGAAAGCTCCAAGATATTTTCAGGAATTATGCGAAGACGAAAGCAATGAAGATCATACCGAAGAAAAAAAAGAAACCGGGCCCATCGTAACTGTAAGTCCTCCTCCGAGTAATAGTAAAGATAGTTCATCAGAATAAGAAAAGACCGATCAGGAGCCAGAGGAAATTGAGGAAATGGAGCCAGAACGTGAAACTGATCTGACTCGAAGAATAGATTCAGTAATACACTAGGCCGAAAATGAATTGAAAGAATTCAAAACCAGAGATCCTAGTAACAAAGAATCCAACGAAGCAAATGATAGACAAATGATACCGGACTTACACAAGAGCGTAACTTTTGCTCCTCAGCCAAACTCTCCTTGAAACCCCTACGTATTAAAAACTATCCGTCCTTCAGGATTTGTATTACCACTAGCCATATCAACACTTTCCCCACAATTAATTGAACCCAAGTCAAATTTATGAACCTCAAAAAGTCCAACAAAATCAAACGAAAAATACCATTCGCGACGTGTAGAAATAAAACCACAAGAGCCCTCTAGTACATCAACTACCGAGCCAGCAGTAGTTTTTTCCCCGAGAAGGATATTCTGCCTAAAATAACGAGCTGCAGGGAAAATTTAGCTTGTTTGAGAGAATATGATGTACATTTTCTTTTAGCAGAATGCGAATTCTATACCCCAATAGGACGAATGCTGATAGGTATAGGAGCCATTGACCCTCAAGAAATAATAAAAAAAAGTCCTAAAGTAGGTAAAGTCATAATAACCCCTAGAGGTCGTTATAGAATATATACGGTGATCATAAAACACAATCATTTTGATAAAATGCAAGAAGAAAATTTAAGAATCGGGTTACACAACATATATGTAGCTTTAGGACGGTAAGATATCAAATCTTTTCGAATCTCATATCAAGGAGATTCGACAGAAACCTTGCCAAGAGGTAAACTCTTAGATATAATAAAAGACGTGTTTGATAACATCGAAATCCAGATTGTAGTTTGACATGGAAATGTGTGCGTATCCCCAGAAGAAATATGCGAACAAATAATAATAATCGAAAATCGCCAGATTAAAAATTGGAGGACTCAAATGAGTCTATAAAACGTACAGACGGATACGTGTATAATTCATGTGACCAGGAATAAAAGGGCAAGTCACGGAATTTGTACGAAAATGCGAGACTTGCCAGGAACCAAAAATCATTCGGGCAAAAACTCACGAACCTATGATAGTAACGGATACACTCAAAGACACATTCGACAAGGTATCTCTCGACACTGCAGGACCATTATCTATCATCCCAGATGGAAATAGACACATTCTCACTATACAGGACAATTGATCAAAATACTGTATCGCCGTAGCAATACCAGACATAATCGCAAAAACGATAGCTCATGCGCTGGCAAAAAACCTATTTGCCCAGTATGGAGCACCAAAAGCCATTTCAACAGATTGATGTAGTGCCTTTATTAACCATATTCTAAGAAAATTATCCAAAATATTTGTAATTAACCAATTAACTATCTCGCGTTATAGGCCTCAGTCGAATGCACGGAAGAAATGTAAAGAATGAGGTGACGTAATCTCTATCAGAAGGCAGGATGCGAAAAACGTAGAATAGTTCTAGAAAATCTAAAAGTCCAACCAATATAGAGTCTATATAGTAAAAGTCTCCTTAACTATAAATAACAGTTCTATAAAATGATGACCGACTTTTCGCCTAAAAAATTAATCTTTATTATTATTATTATGCTTTAATATTTGTTCACACATTTAATTACATAATTATTTAATATTATGCAAACAATCACTACATTAATAATCGCACGCTGATAAAATTCTTATTCGCTGTGGGTTCGAACCCCCTACCTACGCATTCGCAACTCCTAACAAAACCTCGCAGCTAACTTAACTCGGAGTATTTAAAAAAAATCTAAAATATAAGATACAGCTGTGCAGGTTCGCGTGACAAATTTGTGTGCCACCCGTTTCATAACAATTTTTTTTGCTTCTAAAATTTTAATCATCACTTTAAAATATTTATAATTATGGAAATTTTAAATCTCGAAAAAATTTTGAATCGCACATTATTTCTTGGTTATAAGTTCTAGTAGATTCAAGAATAATAAGAAGTTAGATAGTTATATAGAAAAAGTTTATATAAGTTATATAAATTTAAATAAGTTATAATTCACTAATAAATTATTATTATTCACTAACCGGCGTTATCTGTTAAACACATTGGCCAGGGGGATGCAGAAAATGTCGCTGCATGCACACAGTAGCGACTGCGCAGCTACATTTTATAGAAATGAGGTCTATAGATATCATATTGAAGTAGTTCACAAACACTCAATACCTCGAATCGAATTTCTATGAGATTCTTAAACATTTTTTCAATAATTTCTCTATACATTTGACTGAATTGAGGTATTTAAACCTTACAATGATGTGATTACGAACTCTCAATATATATATATTTTATTGAACTTTTTTAAATCGGAGTTCAATATAAAGTTTACAGAACTCTTGTAGTGTTAATGCAGATTTGTTCTGCATTAAATCCTGAAAGTTATACAGAATATAGAAAATTTCTTCAAGGTTCGCTCTCATCGCCGACTCTTGAAATAATTCAAGAAAGTTTAAAGAACTTTTTTTTCGTGTGGAGCCTTAGAGCGAATTCATGCGGTATTAGTTGATTACGTTCGATCATATGCCAATTACTACGGCGATTGAGATAAATAATTATCCTTCGCAATGTTTTCTTATAACACTTCAATCCACGAAGTAAACAAATTAACACTTTTGAATTAATATTCAGAAAAATGGCGCGCACCCCGAATGTAAAACTGAAATCAAAGCAACTACATGACCGAAAAGTGAAACCGTTCGCTGAAAAAGTAGGAGATAGCGTATAAGTAAAAAGAGAAACAAAAACTAACAAACAAGTCAGCAAGAGTGACGGTCTTTTTAAAATTGTAGACCTATTAGATAAACATACTGCTCTTCTAGAAACCCTAGATGGAAAAAGATTTCAAAAGCACGTAGATGAACTGAAGGTTGCTTACGAGTAGCCATAATCAAATTAATCTTAATAACATAACATTTTCCTTTACAGGATGACTGAGTCAATCATATTGGTCCATTACTTTTTTACTTGCCAAAGATACTTTCTACTTGCTCTCCACTTTACAAGATGTGTAATCATACCAATGTTATAGCAGTACATTCTCTTTGCAAATATCTAGATTTACTTACTTCGTCACTCTCTGAATTGTCTAGTACAGTACAAAACTTATGTTACAAGTAAATAATTTGTAAAACTGAAAAATATAACGCTGCCTGTTTGCTACATTATGTACAATAGTATAGCCCTGTAATTGGTTCTCCATAACTGTTGGGCTTACTTTTTTCCAAATAAATAAATGAATAAATAAAATAAACTATAATACATAAATTAACAACACCAGTGAATAATCTAAAAAAACACAAGCAATACCTTGTGTCGTCACTTCAAAACATGGTTTTTGAGTCAAAATAATATTTATTTACCAAGAAGAAGATAACGAAAAAAGAGACAGGTAAGATAAAAATAAAATAAAAAATAAAAATAAGATAAACAAAATTGAAAAAAATTTAATTGTTAATCACTCCCAAGAACATCATCTAGGCCGCATCATGCTTCAAAATCTCCCTCTATCCATACGATTTCCGGTTTCGAAGCTGTAACAAAGAACAAGGGGAATGAAATTAATAAAAACACTGTATCAAGAATAGTAACAACTACAAAGAAAGAAAAGCAGGACACTAATGTTTACCTTCATTGTCGTGAACGAACGTCGCACACTTATACTGGACCTCCCTCTCCACCATGAAAACATGCCGGCCACATAAACAAAATACATGGCTAGCACTAGGCATGCTGAAACAATAAAAAAGGAGAAAAAATCTTTAAAAGTCACAATTAAAATCAAAAAGGGGGACAAAAGAAAAAGAAAAATAGATGAAACTTACACCAAGTAATGAGAAGAAAAGCCCGTGCATGTGTGAACGGGCGTCCGACAAAGTCGAGCCCCTGACTGAACTGCTCGCTGACAAAATCATGTATCCTTTTCATCGCTATGTGAGACTCCTTGCAAGCCTCATGAAGATCCTGGAGGAAGATAGGATTAGTAAGCTTTCCATGCGGAACCGGATCCTTCCTTGGCCGATCCCTCCTTCGAATTGAACGGCCCCCGGATGACGTCGAGGCAGCTTTCAGGTTAGGTTTGGTGAATTCGATCTGCTGCCAATATCGAATTGGACCTTTAAATTCAATTCTGCAATGCATTAGGCTCTATTCGGCGGGTCTATTTTATGAAATGAAGGGAAATTATAAGTTTTTCAGGGTATACCGATAGACATCTCAGAATATTCACTAAATATTCTCAGGCTCTGAGAAGCTTCAGAGAAGATTCTCCGCAGGCACTCAGGTAGATATTTTTAAAGGTCCAGGTAGCTCGTTTAAATCGCCTGAAGGCTTTAAATTTTACAATGTGCTTTTCGAAATTGAAATAAGAATTCGGTCATAAATAGCAAGCAAATAACATTCAAATCGAGTCTGCAGAGAGCCTGAAACAGGCCAGACTTTTTGGCCTGAGAATATTCTGAGATTTTCCATCGGTAGGGTAGCAATAAGTATTGCTATGAAAAATAAAGTTGCCCAAATACAATCGTGCGGTTTGGGCGAGCGATATTAATTATTTAACTGAACGGATTTATATTAACCAAACTTTGACTCCAATTCAGCAATGCACATGATTTGAAAGACTCAATGCTGCAAGGTGCAGGGTGATGGACGCGGTAGATTACTGGTAACTTCATTGCCGACAGTCGGTGTTAGAGCTAGAGCAAGAAAGCGCGCGCTACATAGCATTCCCAAAATTTTCCAGTTCTCTTCTATATGTATGTTACTCTTAGACTAAAATAAAATAAGAACTGAATAATTCACCAAATAATTACTTCTGGAATAATGAAATTGCATTATGCTTGTTTTAATTATCTTGTTAATTATGTTAATTTTTTTTATGCGAAAAAAATTTATTTACCTATAATGATTCAACTTATTTCAATATTTTTTAACTAATAGTCGAATAAGTTTTATCTACATTTACAAGTATTGAATTCTTTTACCTTATTTTCAATTATTTCATTATAATATAAGATAATATTATTATATTAGAAGTAAAG
>CAKNWW010192912.1:0-14031 GCA_932074435.1 Andricus kollari
TCACTATTTATTGCTTTTATAAATTATTTTTGAAGAAAAGTCTTTAGATTTGAATGTTTCCTACATAAAGCACCTTTTGTTCATTTTTTTTAGGATTGAAGGAAGATATATTTTTCTTGAAAATCTGTTTTCAACAAGTTTGCCAATAGCACGAGGCTAGTTAAAGTATTTAATGAATCTTCCTTTTACAATGAAAATGTATAAGTACATACTAATAATGGTTAAATAACATTTTGTAAAGTACATTCACACAGGCATGTCATTCTTAAATCAATTTAGGAATAATGTAATTTGAAATAGGTAATTTTTAAATATCACTGTAAGATTCAAATTTTTATTTTTTATTTACATTAATATTCTTATAAATGATATAAAATTCAAATCACACACATATTATAAGAATCAGTGGATATTTCATTAACGGGAACGAAAGTTCATCCTTGTAAAATTTTGATTCTAGGGTGTTTTTTTACACGTATCACACTTAACCGTCATAACATAAAATCTGTAATCTTCAACACACTACCAAAGAAAATTAAAAATATTTCTTCACGCAAGTGTTTTTTGATTAAAGAAGGGGAAGATTAAAAATAGAAAGTCCGAAGATAATTTTGACGAAATTTTAAACAAGAATCTTCTCAAATATTTGAAATACGTATCATTAATCAAAGTATAACCTTATTATTTCTTATCACACTCACCCCTATCGACCCTACAAAATTTGTTCAAATAATAGACAAAAGTTGTACTTTCATTTTCATGTAATTTTTGTTGTTATGTATGGCAATTTATTTATAGGTTCCTGTAAAAATGGTTTTAGTTTTAGTTTCCAATTCTCGTGAATATAATAACAATAATACTAGTAGTAGTTAAAGCAAGTTCTTAGATACTTGAGAGTCTTCAAAGGGCTTTGTAACCAGATCAGTTTATATTGACAAGAGCCATTGACGAGGCCATCGGTGATATCAAATTTGCAGTTTCGGAAGATGTTGGAGATCATGCTAACTAGAACCTTACTAATGCCATTAAATATACTTCTGTAAAGTTCATATCAAGTTTCTATATAATATAGCATCTGAATATGAAATTACATACCAAGGGAGTTTTGGCTCTGTTCAGCCGAGAACGCTTTTAGTGCTTTCAAAGTTTGTATTCTAGAAGTCTTTTGTTACTTGGACTAACAACGAGGAATTTAAAATCGGAAGAGAAAGAATAAATTAGGAGTACAATTTTTTATTTTTAACTGTTTTTAAATACTAGGAAGCAAATACGCTCGCGCGCGATTATTTTTTGTATCTCACGCAATTTTTAAATTAAAATATAAAACTATCATTAATACCAAATGTTTATAATTTGTAGTATCCAATAATTAAAACAATAGAAAAGCAAGGATAATATTTTTGATAATTGATGAAAATTGATGTCTTGACTTCAGATTTAATAGATGTAATATTTTTCTACAATATAATCGACAATCAAACCCTTCTATTTTTGATCAATAATATCAATTTCCGACGAAAAATATTAACATAACATATTATTGTTCCAATATGGCAATTTGAGACGAAAAACACTAACATAACATAACAAGGAGTTGTTTGGGATTGTAAATCTTCTTTTAAACCTAATGTTTTTTGTTTAAAATCACCGACTTCCCATTAAGAATGTTCAGATAACATTAAATTATTAAAAAGTTGTGTATTTTTTTTAAAACACAATTTTTTATATTAAAATTAGCAGTTCTGAAGAACACTAATATAAAAGAAAATTCTTAAAAGACTCTAAATCTTGTTCTAATTATAATGATTTTTGTTCGAAAACACCAATTTTCGATGAAAAACACCAATGTAACCTAAAATTCTTCAATAATTATTCATTTCCCTTGAAATCTAGCAACTTTTAAATAAAAATTTATTTATAATGCCAATTTTTGGTCAAAAACGCTAACGTAACATAAAATTGTTTAAAACCCACTCTAAGAAAACGGAAAAACGGAAACTGTTGAAAAAATTGTAATCTTTGAAATCTAATAAAATTTTATTAAAAATACCTAATTTCGGTGTAAAATGCTAACATAACCTATAAATGTCGAAAATGGGGAATCTTGATGATGATTTTTTGTTTGAGAATGCTCATTTCCAGTGAAAAAAACTAACATGAGTTTAAAATACTTATAACTAAAATATTGGGAAAACTTGAGCAATTAAACGATTTAAGGTCTTGTTCTTTTACATTTTTTATAGATTTCGATAATATGATTTTCTGACAGATACAAAATAAAAATTCATACAAATTTTCAAATCTGAAGAGCTTGGGAATACAGTCAAACTCTGATTTAACGTTCCCGAATTTACCGTTTCCGAGAATCCACGCCGCGCCGCGGGTAGGCTTGTCAGGAGATGCGCGGGATGTGCGGGGTACGCTAAATCAGGTTCAGTTATGGTAGTTCAGGTCCAAGGACAGCCCCAAAACCGACGTTAAATCAGAGTTCGACTGTATTATTATAATTATTAAAAAAGATTTTCATTCAAATTGTTTTCAAAACTCTGCAGTAAAGAAATAGTGAATCTTCTTATAGAAGTTTTATATAATTATCTATCAGAGCAGAAATATATGAATAAATCATTTTTGGTTCTTTAAGTTTTGAATTTATCATTCGTGTAAATTTAATTTTAAAAGTTACAAAGAAAATTTTTACGTTATTTTCAGATTTCTCAATTGAATTAGTAGATTTAGAAAATGCTTTTTCAGATACCTACTTGAAACTTTAAAAAATCTGTTTGGCGTCTGAATGTGATTACGAAAATTTTTCAGCTTTTTCATCGTAAACTTTCTAGGTTTAAAAGTCCATACAAATTTTACAGCTTTATTTAATAACAAGAATATTTAATTTTCAACATTAAAACGATTTATGCGAATAGCATATTTTTATAGTGTACATACACTTTATAGGTGTAGATTAATTTATATATTGAAAATTTAGTTTTAAATTTTAATCAAGTTTATGAAAAACATATTTTTCATAAAAAAGCGAAAGCTTCCTCATAAAATTTTGAATGAATCGAATAATATTCTCAGATTTCGTGAAGCGAGAATAAGTTAAGAAATTGTATTACTTGCAGAGTTTTGGCAAATCATAAATTTTACTTTTTTGGCAATTCATATTATATGCCCAACAGTTTGAGAAATTTGAATGCTTTTTTAGATTGAGTTTATGCAGTAGAATAACTCTTTTCTACTGATCAAATAAATTTGAAGTAAATTGAGCAAATTTTTCTGAACTGTTGGAAATTGGAATTTTCAGTCAATTTTAAATTAAAAAAGCTCATTCTATTCCTTGATAGGTTCTTTACAATTATATTCGTCACTTATTCACGGAAAGTAATTTATTTATAATCTAGACGTACAATTATTTTTAGTTAGACATTTTTATAATTGAAAATTCTTTGATAATATTTAATAATATCGTGATCAATAAAACTGTAAAGAACCTTTTAAGGAATAGAATGAGCTTCTTTGTTATTTCAAATAACTATAGTTAAGGAAACAATTATGACCTCAACTATTTTTTATTATTTACGCTTAAGTTTCTCTTCTGAAATTTGTTGCAATAATTTGAGCCTTAATAATCGTAATGAGCCTTTTTTGTGAATTTTGTAACTCAAGTCATAGATTAAGAAATTTTGAAAAAATATTGAATCTTCTTATAGAAGCTTGATATACTTCTACTCAGAACAAAAATATAACATTAAATATGTTTAATGGTTTGAATGTTTAATTTATTCTTCCTTTTGAAAAATTTGAAAAAGTTTATTTAGTAACTTCAATTTTCGAAAAGCTAAAACATTAAAATAAGTTAAAAATCTTTTTATTTTAAAAGTTTCAAAGAAACTTCTCACGTTATTTTCAGATTTTTAAATTGAATTAGAAGAGAAGAAAGTACTTTTTTAGATATCTACTTACAATTAAAAAAAAATCTTTTCAGCATCTGAAAATTATTATCAAAATTTGTTAAGCTGAAACTTTCTAGTTTTTAAAAATCTACAAAAATTGAGAAGATTGCATCTCTAATAGGCTAGAATGTTTACTTTTCAACATTGAAACTGTTTCCATAAAAAGTATTTCAACTAACTTTGACTATTCGGTTTCTCTGTTATATTCCTCAAACGTGCAAATCGCGCAACCCTAGGATTCAACTTAATTTTGTTTTAATTCATAAATTTACATTAAAAATCAATTTATAGCTATAGGAGGATGACGTAAATTTACCGCATTTAAGAAATCCGGATAATTGAAAATCACTGAACCAAGGAGGTATTAAGAATTGTTATAAACCAATATTAATCATTCGAAATTGTAATGGAAATATCTGAGGTAGATATAGAAATTTAATTTTGGATTCCTAGTTAAATTTGGAAATAATTTATTCAGTAGCATAAGAATTTTCAAAATTTGAACGTGAATATAATAAAATATTACGTTTTTGAAAGTTTGTCTTTCAAACTGAGGTATTATAAATTTATTTTCTGCATATAAATAAATAACAACAAATGTTACAAATAAAAAGCGTCTTTATACAGAAACGTTTAATTTTTGGTTTGTTATAAAATTTCGAATGAATCGATTCGTATCCTGGGATTGCGTAAAACCGAAATTAGTTGAAAATTTTTATTAATTGCAGACTCTTGGAAAATTATTAAGTTCGCTTTTTTCGTAATTATTATAGGTACAATTTTCCTAAACTGTTATAAGTTTTCATGCGTTTAAAATCCTATAAATAAAAATTTGAGAAAACTTGAGCAATTTATAGATTCAGTGTCTCACTCTATCTTCATTTATGAAAGCTTTTATCTCCTTTTACAGATGCATTTTACATTTTCAACATAAAAATGTTTCCAAATCACCAAGAAACTTTCAAAATGATTGATAAAGCCTCTACAATTGATTTCGAAAATATGATTTTCACACATATACAAAATAAAAATTCACACACAAATGTAAAGCGTTTTAGAAAAATTTTTTAAATTGAAACCCTTAAAATTAAATAAGACATCTTTCAACCTTTAAAAATTTATATTCAAATTTTCTGAACTGAAATTTTTTTATTTCTTAAAAAGCTATAAGAATTTAGAAAACTTTATCTTGAATATTATAAAATATTACATTTTTGAAAGCTTGTCTCATATACTGTATTTCTTATGTCAATTCAAAGACATGAAAATTGTATGATTTTTATGCAACACAGATTTTATATTATATTTGTGTATAAATATACATATTTTGGAAGCTTAAATATTCCATTTATTATTCCTAATAGATCATTTTAAATAGTTTATCCAGTAACCTTAATGTTCTCATCTGAAAAATATTATCAGAAGCTTCTGAGCTTAAACTTTCTAGTTTTTAAAAATCTATCAAAATTAAGATGAGTTCATCGCTAATATGCTAAAATATTTAGTTATAAACATTTAAATTATTTACGTATGAATAACATATTTGTATAGTTTATAAATTTTCTAGATTAACTTAAATATTGAAGCTGTATTTTTAAACTTTAATCTTGAAGTCTGCAATCTTTCTTTTTTTTTAAACGGAAAAGAATATGGCGCCATGTTCTTTTTAATAATTGGATTGTGAAATCTTTTTGCTTTTTGGGGTGAAGATCTCGAAAGTCTTATCGAATAAAAAAATACTCCAATTCCTACTTATCTCAGCTACAGTTGTAACAAACTACCGAAATAAATCTAACTATCAAGCATGTCTAATTACAGGCATAAAGTTTCCTACGAGGAAGTTAAAGAGGACCCAGACGTTGCTAGGGAGCGTGTCAGGGTGGAGAAGGAATTAGATCAAGACGTTTTGAAAACCGTGAAATTGCGAAAGGAATACAACAGCTTTTATGGTACAAACGTTGCGGTGCAAAATCTCAGCTTCGGCGTTCAGGCTGGTACTTGTTTCGGCATCTTCGGCGTAAATGGAGCTGGAAAAAGTACAACCTTCAAAATGCTGACTACAGAAATAAGGCCCACGGCTGGAAGTATTTTCCTCAATGGGTCAGAGGTCGGGGCAGGACCTCTGTGTAATGGTAAAGTTGGCTACTGTCCTCAAAGTGATGCTCTTGATGGGTTCTTGACTCCTCATCAGTGCTTGACCATTCATGGAGAAGTTTGTGGTCTAAGGGATGTTGCTAGGGTAAGTAAATTTTATTTATTTTCCTAATGAGAGGCATTTCTTTATTTCATAAATCAAAATCTATTTTTGTGTCTTAATTCCTGTATCAGTAAGATTTACGTTTTTTAGAAATAATGATATATTTCGAGATTCATCTGGTTGCTGTCAAAGATAAATAGGATTGCAAATTTTGGAATAGAAAATTCAGGGAAAAGTCAGGATATTTTTTTGACTAGGGAAAGTCAGGGAAAGCAAAGAATAAAAAGAGCTTCTGGGAAAAAATGCAAAAGTCAGGCAATCTCTGGAAGAAGTACTTTAAGTAACTAAGAAGAATAATCAGGTTAACCACTATTAAATGCAGGTTTATACTACCTATTTCTGAATTTTCTCGAATTCTTTCGAAGTCTTGTAGAGTAATTTAAAAGATTCCAAGTTTTCAATAGACTTTAATAATTTTTAGGTCAGTTTAAAGGATTTTAAAAGATTTTAGGGTATTTTTAAAAATTCCAAAGAATTTTCAAGAGCTTTAAAAAGTGTTAAGGGATTTCAAAACATTTCAAAGGATTTGAAATATTTTAGGATATTTTTTAAAATTCAAATAGGTTTTAAAGACCCTTACGAACTTTTAAGAGATTTAAAAAGATCTCAAAGGATTGGAAATATTTTAGGGAATTTAAAAAGATTCAAGGAATTTTTAATTGGCTTTAATCATTTGAAGGGATTTTAAAGGTTTTGAAATATTTAAGCGTATTTAAAAAGATTACGAGGAATTTTTCATTTAATTTGATAATTTGAAGGGACTTCAAAGGATTTGAAATATTTTAGGATATTTTAAAATATTCCAAGAATTTAAAATTGATTTCAATAATTTAATGGGATTTTAAAGAATCTTAAATATTTCAGAGTATTTAAAAAAAGCCTAAGAAATTTTCTAGAACTTTAAAAAATTTCAAGAGATCTTAAAATTTAAGAGATTCAAATATCTTAGCATATTTAAAAAAATTCCAACGAATTTTTAAGATCCTCGAAAAGTTTCAAGAAATTTGAAAAGATTTTAAAGGATTTGAAATATTTTAGGGTATTTTCAAAACTTTTAAAAAGTTACAAGGGATTTACAAATATTTCAAAGAATTTGAAATATTTTCAGGAATTTTGAAAGATTGCAGGGAATTTTTAATTTATGTCAGTAATTTAATGGGATTGCAAAGGGTTTGAAATATTTTAGGGTATTTAAAAGGGTTCTAAGACTTTTTCAAAAGCTTTAAAAAGCAGCAAGGGATTTCAAAATATTGCAAAGGATTTGAAAAGTATTATGAAATTTTAAAAGATTTCGAGGAATTTTGAATTGACTCTAACAATTTAGAGGTATTTCAAAGGATTTTAAATATTTTAGGGCATTTAATAAGATTCCAAGGGATTTCCAATTGATTTTAGTCATTTAATGGTATTCCAAAGGATTTAAAATATTTTAAAAGATTCCAAGGAATTTTTTATTTACTTTAATAACTTGAATGAATTTCAAAGGCATACAAGTATTGGAGGTTATTTAAAAAATTTAAGGCATTTTTAAGAGATTGAAAAACTGTTGAGGGATCTTAAAGGATTTTAATAATTTTAAGGGATTTGAACAAAATTAATTCGGTTGTGAATAACTTAGGAAGATATAGAACGATTTTACAAGGCTTGTAAGGTTTTAGTATACTGTAAAGATTCCAAGGGATTTTGTAAGGAAATATCATCAGATTTCATAGAAATTCACGGGATTTTATAATATTAGAGTCGATTTCAAAGATTTTATTCTCAAAATGTGGGGGATTGTGTAGGGTTTCAAAGATTGAAAGTGTTTTTCAAATTCACTAAATTCTACTCAATACATTAGATTTTTTTTTAGTTTTTCTTTAATTCATCCTGAAATATTTTAAACTCCCTGGAATTTTATAGACATTTCATCAAATTCTCTTGAATTTCCATGAATTTTTCGAAAATGATTTCAAACTTACTTAATTTAATAATTTTTTTCATAGTTTTTAATTGTTTTCAATACACTTGGTTTTTTTTCAACTCACCTTGAATTTTGATGAATTTCATCGAATTTTTGTCATTTCCCAGAAGTTCCTCTAAATACACTACAATTGTACTGAATTCACTGGCATTTTTTGGATATGATTGATTTTTTCTAATTCATTTGAATTCTTTTGAATTCAACTCGAAACTCGAAGTTCGAACGAGTCGAGTCGAGCTGAGCTCGATCAGGTTCGAGTCGAGCCGAGCCGAGATCGAGCTTTCCGGAAAGCTCGAAACTTTTCGAGCACTCGAATTTCTTCGAGAACTCGAAACTTTAGAGAACTCGAAAATCTTCGAGAAGTCGAAACTTTCGAGTTCTCGGATGTATTCGAGTACTCGAATACTTTCGAGCTACTCGAAACTTTCGAGCTGCTCGAAACTTTCAGGTTCTCGAAACTTTTGAAATTAACAAGAATTTTTTCAAACCCGATACTACGAGGTTTTTCGGATTGCGAACAGCGATTTTGAAATAAAAATTTAAAATTCAAGATTTTTTATCAAAAATGATGACCAAATTCTGTAAAAATTCAATAAACTGACGACATCCCTGAATATAATAAATTTCATCAAAATTTCGACTAAATTTATAATCAGAAGCCCGAAAAAAACTCTAGTATACTGAGTCTCACGGAAATCCGTCAGTTTATTAAATTTTTATCTGTCAATTTATTGAAATTCTCAAAAATTTAGTCGCCTTTTTGGATAAAAAATCTCTAATTCTTACTTTTGATTCTAAAATCACTGTTAGCAATTCGAAAACCCCCCTAGTACCGGGTTTGAAGAAATTCTTGTTAATTTCAAAAGCTTCGAGAACCCGAAACTTTCGAGCAGCTCGAAACTTTCGAGTACTCGAATTTCTTCGAGAACTCGAATGTCTCTGAGAACTCGAAACTTTCGAGAACCCGAAACTTTCGAGCTGCTCGAAACTGTTAGATAACTCGAAACTTTCGAGTGCTCGAAGCCGTTCGAGTTCTCGAAATTTCGAGCATGCTCGAGCTCGACTCGACTCGAATCGAAAAAATTCGTCTCGACTCGGCTCGAAGTTTCAAACTTTTTGCACACCCTCAAGTCTTATGTATCGAATTATTTTAAATTAAAAAGTTTAAATACGTGGCTTTCTTATTAAATTAGGCTTTTCAATAAAACGAAAGACAAATTTTTATCTAGAGGATAAAGAAAGTATTGAAAGTATTGATTTTATTTACTTTAAGCGATGATACAGGCAAATTTTAATAACCACATTTTGTAATTTTGAGAATGACACTAAGGGGTGTCGAAACCCCAATGTATTTGTTTTTGTAAATAAATACTTGTTTAGAACGTATGAACAATAAAACGTTCCTTTCTCCTTGTGAAAAATGGACATATGTATAAATTAAGCTATGGCAGCCCTGAGAATAATAAATTAACAATTTATACATTTGAATTTCAAATTGTCAGGGAAGTTTTGAAAATGAAGTTTTATGGCTACCCTCTATTCAGTTCTAACTGGTCTGAAGTAGTCTATAATAGTCAAACATATTGTTTAAAAATTGCTTGATAGACATTTTTTTCTCTGTGACAAATGTAGATTAGGTTTTTGAGAGTTTTAATGCTTTTTTCAGTCAGTAGAGAGGATGTTAAAGAGGTTTGATCTCATTAAATACGCTCATCAGAGGGTGAGCAGCCTCAGCGGAGGAAATAAGCGAAAAATTTGTGCAGCTATCAGTATGATGGCTCCTGTATCTATAGTCCTTATGGATGAACCTACCAGGTACTTTAGAATAAACAAATTAAATTTTCAAGGAAATTGATGAAATTAATATTATCATCGATATTTTTACCAATAAATTACTGATTTTAGTGGAATGGACCCAGCATCCAAAGAATTAGTTTCTCAAGGCGTAAATCACGTGACGAGAAATCAAGGATCGGTCATAATGACCTCACATAGTGTAGTGGAATGCGAAAGACTTTGCCCAAGGGTGGGAATTTTGGCCAAAGCAGGTCTCAGGTGTATCGGAAGTCCTCAGCATCTAAAGCACAGGTATTTTTTTCTCCTTTTGTTAATCTCTCTCTCTCTCTGTTTTTACAAAATGGCTTTAACCATCTACCGTGCTAATCTAGCGTTTCCCTAATACTCTGAGCACACACGTAGGCCTAGGAAAATACTGAGATGCAAATGTAGGAACTGAGAAGAGGGATTAAAATTTATCAAGTTCAATAATAATTATTAAATTAAATTAATATAGGTAGTTTTATCAGTGAAGAATCGGTAACAATAACAGGGATCACAGCGAAAGATTTAACATTTATGTTTACATGAAGAAAAGAAGAAACAATTTTAGTATGAAGACTTTTATATTTTAAAATAATTTTAAATCGTTTTTAATGATATCTGTCTTTAAAAATGTTTGGGACAGAGATTCAAGATCATTTTTTTGTTACGCCTGGGAGAAAGCGAAGGAAGTGGAAAATCAAAAGAAATACTCCGATGACTTCCAGACCATTAAAAAATTTTAATGAAACTTTTAATGGTCTGTATGTTGTCGGAGTATATCTTTTGAACATGTTTTAAATTGTTTCAGCTTCAAGTTTTTTAGAGTGTTCAAATCTTTATTTTCAAATATCCCATATTTAAAGAGAAAAGGAGAAAAGGGGAAAGTTGTTACGAGAATATTCGAAGAAAGGGGAATTTGAAAAAGGGGAACTCAGCAAAATATGGTAAAGGTTGTGATCCCTGAAATAATAAAAAATAAAAATTAGTCTTAATATACTCTTATTTATCTGAGAAAACCTTTCAACTTGTCCACCAAATCGCTATAAAATTAATTAAACGTTTAAATTAACAAATCGTACTATTCAAAATTCAAATGTTTAAATAAAAACCGTTTTCAATAAGGCCTTGAAGTTGAAACATTTTTAACCAGTAAATCCTTTAAAAATCAAAAAGAACTGGGAGAAAGCGATAAACTGATCAAAGGTGGAAAATGTTGGAATCATTGGATAGAGCGGTTGAATAAAAAGTGTTGGAACAGAATAAAAAAGGACGACATTTTTGGAAAGTGGTCTATGACAAAAAATTGTGAAGCAGGGTAAAAGTCATTATAATTTTTGAAAAGGGAAATAAGGTATAATAAAGTATAAATAGCTGCGATTCAATCAAAATGGATATAGAAAGTTTGTCAGAAAAGGTATAATATGAAATAAGATAAATAAAAATAAAAATAAATAGAATCATTATTGGATAAAGAATGATAAAAATGAGGCAGTAAATTCATCATGATTATAAACAAATAATGAGATAGAATTGAATTTCACATTTTTACTAAAGAGACGAAACAAGCTTCAAACTTCGGATACTGCCTACTGGAAAATACGGCCTACTGGATAATTTATGTAAATTTCTATATATATTTCTATATAGATACGGCCTAATGGAAAATTTATGTACATTTCTATATTTTTTCCAGCATGTTTTACGTTTTTGGTAACTTTAAAAAAAAAATTAAATATTTATCCAAAATCTCATATAAGTTCAACTGACTATACAACATAATTTGAGAATATAGATTATAAAGGAAGGTATTCTGCTTTTTTAAAAATGAAATACCGCAAAGTTTTTAAGTATAGAGTATTATTCAGATAATGTCCACCAAAGAGTTTTTTTCACCCTTTGTAACTTTCGCAACAGTATTAGAGTAAAATCTCGCTTCTTTCTTACAAGAAGCTTCCATTCTCTTCAAGACGGTTTCCTTAAGCCGTTTCCTGTTTCACCTAGTAGCGAGTCTTTAGGGACGATCCAGGAAGAATTACCCTCATTTCGAGAAACCGGTAAACTTGGTGGGTTTCCCATAAAATCGGCACCATAAACCCTTAATAACCTTTGCGGCGAATCGCGTTCCCTGCAAAACGATCGTATTGTCCCTAACTGATAGCTCTATACTAGCAAATGCTCCACTTCCGTGTCATTGTATTCCACGTATTTGTATTCTTGAAGTCCTTCCGCTTTCTCAACAGCAACATCTCCTCCCAGCGTTTTACGTGCGTTCCGCCTGTTCGCCGTCGGCCATAAAAACTCAGTGCAGAATGAGAAAACTTAGGTTTTAAGGTGCAACTAATCATAAAATAAGCTTACTCCTTTTGTTTAGAATGCTCCTCATTTCAATTAGAAACTGAATATTTTGCAAATGATGGAAGGGAGATAAAAATAGGAAAACAATATTAAAAGTTAGCCAAGATAGGCGCGACGCGCCTACATAAAAGGGTTTTGTAGCCTATTAAGAAGATAATTAAGTCGTTCAAATCTCCCCCCCCCCCCCCCTATTACTCTCCCTCTCACTTCCCTTAAAAAGGATCTATAACGTCTCCTAGCAGTGGTTAATAACAGTCCTTAGCACCGATCAATATAACTTTCCACCAACGTACAATAACAACGTTTAGCAACAATCAACATCAACCCTAGTGATGCATATCGAGCGATCGATCCGAGAATCGAGCGAGTAGGAGAAAAGTGATCGTGTTTTCAAAACGTCAGATCGGTTCGAATCATCTCGTGAGACGATCATCTCGCTAAGTCGATCGAACCGAGCAAACATTTGATAAATTATGCATAAATATGTGATATATAAATTATTTAAAACCTTTTTGAATTCAAAATTAAATTGACTCATTTAACAAACCAAAAGATTTCAGAGACAACTTTATAGTGACAATTTTTTAGGTCGACTTGGAACTCAAACTTTTTAAGCTAATTCAAGCTCGCAGACTAGCTCAAGTCAGGAAGATTTTCATGAAAGTCAATATCCTGAAGCATGTTTGGGTTGACCTAAATTGTCGCCGAAAACAGGCTACGCTATTCGATTCTGTAGTGTTCAAGCTTTTGAAAACCGTCTTTCCGAAAATCCTGGCTGCTCGTTTTCGAAAATGGCGGCCAAAAACAGTTTTATTCATTTTTAAAGTGCTCAGTCACTGTTGAACCGGTTGATTTCTAAATTTGTTTTTCATTGGGATATAAAAATCGTTCTGATAAAGATATCGACTTAAAACTTTTTTTACTCAAAGTACTTGAAATAAGCTTTCATTTTCATTGCCGTACGTATCAAAATATTGATTACGGGCCCCAGGAGCTTACTTTAAACACAATACTTTATTTTTCGAAAAATCATTGGGTCAATCGCAATTCCGGACGGTAGAGTGAACCAAAATCGTTATTAGAAAGATTTAGTCTTAGAAATTACTATAGACTAATTCTCAAATACGTCAGTCAGAATAATAAAATGGATTTCAAATTTTTTTATTAAGATGTAAAAATCGTTCTAATAATGCTATTGACTTGAAACTTTTTCCTACTTGAAGTACATGAAATAAGGTTTTGTTTTCTTTGCCGGAGGACTCAAAATATTGATTAGGGGCCCTAAGAGGTCAGTGTAAACGCAATACTTTATTTTTAGAGAAATCTTTGCACGACTCGTGCTTTCGGACGTCATAGTGAACAAAAATTACTGTGGAAGGTTTAATTTTTTCTTGTTAACATCTCTTCTTGAAGTTAAGCAAAAGAGTTTTTTGAAAAAAACGATTTTTCAAATTTTTAAAACACATTAGAGCAAAAAAAAATTTTCAAAATTTTTTTTTTTTGCTAAATTGGTCAATAAAAATCGAAAAATTGTCTGTATCAAAAAAGTCTTTCACTGAAATTCAAGTCCAAATGTTAAAAAAAAATCAGACCTCCCGGAACGATTTTGGTTCACTCTACCGTTGCAATTGCGATTGACCCAATGATTTTTCGAAAAATACAGTATTGTGTTTAAAGTAACC
>CAKNWW010192928.1:0-10216 GCA_932074435.1 Andricus kollari
TACATGAAAATCGACCAACATGTGAATTGGCACGGTTTGCGGGGCACTTTCGTTCCGATTTGACACTGTTTTGGTGATGGAACGGTAATTTGGAACTTTGTGTGTAAATCGCGTAGGTAATGTGTATCGAAATGGAAAGAATAGAAGCAGGGAAGTTTTTTTTTTGTGTGAAAAATTAAAATTTTTTGAAAAAAAATTTTTTTGCTCCCATTTTTTTTTTAGAGTAAAATTCGAAAAACCGGAAGTGCCAGTTTCTTCTATAAACATCACACTACAATAATATGCAAAAAAAATTATTAAAAATTGAAAATTAAAAATTCGGAAAAATTAGTGAAACCGTCACCGGTAGACGTCTCGAACTTCAGCCCAATCACGATATGAAGGTAACAGGTGACATATATGTATGGTTCCTTTTTGACCTCGTTTTTAAATATTTTTCGCATAGTTTTGTTAACAAATTACGAGAATAAAAAGCAAGTTAAAAGTATTTTAGAACTTCATTAGACATTAAGAAACTTTTAAAACATTTTGTTTTTTTAATGGAATGGATTTTATAAATAAACAAAGTGAAGAAATACAGCCTTTTCACACAAACAAAATGTAATTGTGACTAATGAACAATAGTAAATTAGCTGAAAATAACGCCTAAGGGATTTTTTGGGTCGCTGAGTATGAATGTAAAGTAAAAAATCCAAAATTCGAAATGATGGATCCAATATGGTGGACAAACATTTTAAAAATAAGTGCCATGTCTTTCAAATGTGTTTCCAGGAATTTTTTTAGGTCGCTGATTACGAACCTGAAGTCAACATTCAAAAATTCAAAATGGCGGATCCAATATAGCGGACAACAAATTAAAAAATTGGTCCCGTGGCTTAAAAATAGGACCAAACGGGTTTTCAGGTCGCCGATTGCGAGTTTAAAGTCAATTTTTGAAATTTTCAAAATTCAAAATGGCGGATCCAATATGGTGGAAAAAATTACAAAATAGGTTTCGTGATTTTAAAATGAGCTTCCGCTTATTTTGGGTCTCTAATTACGAATCTGAAGTCAAAATTATAACATGTTTAATGAAAGATCCAATATGGTAGACAAAAAATAAAAAAATTAGTCCCGTTGCTTGAAAATGGGTCCTCAGGGTTTTTTTTATGTGGCTGACTACGAATGTAAAGTCGAAATTTCAAAATTCAAAAGGATGTGTCCAATATAGTGGCCAAGAAATTAAAAAATTGGTCCCGTGGCTTCAAAATGCGTCCAACGGGTTTTTTTTATCATTAAGTACGAATTTGGAGTCAGATTTTTGAAATTTTCAAAATTAAATTTGGCGGATCCAGTATGGTCGGAACAATTACACAATAAGTCCTATGGTTTCAAAACGGGTTTCACGGTTGATTGGGTCGCTGATTGTGAATCTAAAATCAAAAATTTAAATTACGGATCCAATATGGCGGACAAACAATTCAAAAAATTGGTTCTGTTGCTTAAAAATGGGTCCTCAGGCTTTGTTTTTGGGTGGCTGATTACGAATCTGAAGTAAAAATTCAAAAGTTCAAAATGAGGGATCCAATATGACGGGGAAAAAATAAAAAAATAGGTATATTGTACGTATTTCATTTTGATTTTTGGAATTTCTACTTCATATTTGTAATCAGCGATCCAAAAAAACCCCTTTGGACCAATTTTAAAGCGACAGGACAAATTGTTTAATTTTTTGGCCGACATTTTGGATCTGCGGTTTGGATTTTTGAAAATTTAACAAATTTGTCCCCAAAATTCGTAATTAACGATCCCAAAAACCTTCCGTGCGTGAAGTTTTAACCAATTCGTATGTTTATTTAAATCAAAGAAATAATGGTTTAATTCAAACTAATACTAATTATATTAAAAATATATTTATTTGTTACAAAGAGTTCATGCATTTATACCAATGAAGCGCATTTATTTAGATGAACAAGATAATGTGTTTACATAAATATTTATTTCTTCAGTTGAAGCAAATATTTCATTTGCTTACTAGAATTAAATTATTCATAACAAACAAACATTTATTCCAACCAAGTAATTATTTTTTTAAATCAAATATTTAATAATTTGGCGTAATTTGTTTCGGTTTAATACTTCTTTAGATTCAAGAAATATGTTTTCAAATTCAATATTCATGTTTTTGATTTGAAGAAATATTCCTTTAGCATTTATGGTGAAGATTAAATAGGTCTTCCACCTTAAAATTTCCATGTTGCGACAGCGTCGTGGTTATTTTTCATCGAATTTTTCTGTTTCAGGTTCATCAAGATTTTAAATTATGTGAATTGTTTAAATTAAATATGTATCATAATAACAATGTTAATTATAATTAAGGCTGAAAGAATCCATTTGTTCATTTAGGAAAATATGTACTACAGTTTAAGTACGAACTATACTTTATTGCATTCGCGCATGGTTTAGGCCAAAGAAA
Source organism: Andricus kollari (assembly GCA_932074435.1). Classification (NCBI taxonomy): domain Eukaryota; kingdom Metazoa; phylum Arthropoda; class Insecta; order Hymenoptera; family Cynipidae; genus Andricus; species Andricus kollari. The sequence goes on from CAKNWW010192928.1 coordinate 2,456, forward strand.
TATTTTTTTGAATCAGTGGGATATTTTTTTGCTTGAAATTTTAACTTAAAATACATTTCGTTCCATCAATTCACATTTTCTTATTTCAAAGAAATATTCATTCCCATTCATGGCACATTCATTTGGAACTATGAATCATTTATTTGGTTCGAAATGTATATTTTTGTCTTCAATTAATATTTCTTTGATTCAAAGAGATATTTCCCTCCGACCAATATGTCTTATTTTTTTTATCATACAATGTTTACTTAATGCTATTAACATTTGTCTGACTGAATGGAATTCTTTTATTCATTCAAAGTGCATATATTTATTTGTCTCAAATAAATATTTCTTTGAAAATAATCAGGACTTGTACTTACTTCAGCCAAGTAAAATTCATTGGGTACAAGTAATGCCTTTTTTCAGTATACTAAAAAAATAAAAAATACTTTATTTATTGTTAATTACGTCGAAAGAACGACGTTTGTAAGTGAATAAATAGAAAAATGGCGCCTCTGTTAATTATATTTGTTTGAAAAATAATCAACTGTTTTTAGATTATCAAATACAATAACTTAATAGGTAATTTTGTGATTTTCTCATAAAAACGCTTATCATCCCACCATGAAAAACTGAAGCAGATAGAATTGTTTATTATTAAGACATAAAAATATTGAATTTCATTAATCGAACTCAACTCTTCTTGTCTATAAATTGTTCAAATTTAGTTATTTATTTATAAAAAAATCAATAAATTGTGAACATCTACAATCATACTGGACAAAATTTCTGAATAGTTACTGTACTGTCCTCAAGCATCTCTTTGCTTCACTGTTGGCTTGTAAACTCGAGTTATGTTGTTGAAGAGTGACAACCTATAACAGCCTAACTCACAAAATCGAAATTACTTTGAGGCGAGACCAAATACACTCGTAAAAATCAGATTGTGAATTTAAAGGAAAAAAATGTTGCCATAATATACCAGGTAAAAGTTAGGTTGTTGGTCAAAACTATCTACATCCGACGATTTAAATGAAATATTTAAGTAGTTTTGTAGCTCTGGGGTAAAGAAATAATTGTTTATGTTTATGTGATCCTAAAGAATATTAATGAATGCCTTCCTTAAATATAAACATTATTATTGTGGTTTATTACCGTACATTTTTATCAATAATTTGACACCGTTTTCAATTTTTCTTTAAAGCTCTCGATTATTCATTAAATAATTTGTCTAGACTGTCATATTTATGAAAATTAATTAATGCAACGGAAGAAATATAAAAGTATTATTTTATTTAATATATATTTTCCGAAAATAGCTTCCAATAAAAAACCCATTTAATTGTACAAAAATATCTTCTTAATGTAATACATTTTGGAATTTTTGGGCTGTAAGTCAGCTGAAGTAATTGTACAAAAAGTACTTACTTAACGTGAGTGTACATGACAACCGAACCTTGAAAGTAAAGTAATATGTTAAGTTACTTGTCATTTAGAAACATCAAAACTTTTCACCTTTTTTAAATATGATTACAATTATGGGTTTGAAGTTTTTACTATGATTATTTGATCGAATCTTCTAAAATCTTATTTTATTATGACTGCTAAATTAACACAGTGCAGTGTTGCCAACGCTTAAAAGTATTATTTCATTGAATGAATAAGTAACTTCTCACTGAATGTCAGTGAAAAATTTCCAGCTATTTCCTTCAGTGAAATTTCACTGATTCAGATTTAGAGAGAATAAAAGCGGGTTTATAAAGGATGGCGTTTAAGCCGTTATAGTTTGACACCCTTTACTGTAGTAGATTTAATTCGTTATATTCTCTCCGGATATCTATTTTAATTTAAAAAGAACATAAATATAAATTAATGTTCTCATAGTCGTTTAATGTACACGAGTGGATGATTATGTCTGGCAAGTACAAGGGTATCTTTTCATGGAGAACTGTTTTGAATTAATCGTGGAATTGATATTTGATATTTTTTGAAACAATATTTTGTTTATGGCAAATCTGATTGGACTAGAACCTAGGTGCGAGCTCGATGTTTCAAATTAATTCAATGGTTAATTAAAAACAGGCCTCCCTGAAAAGCACCAGCGGATTCCATGGAGAATAGATACAAGGAGTCCAAACTAGTATAACCGAAAATCAGCAAATTTTTTTGTATGGAATTGGTTACAATACTTCTCGATTATGGCGCTTGTGTCGCACATGTAGAAAATAGCTGCTGTCTATGTTGACTGTCATGGTTCGTGTAAATATATCCTCAAACAAAATTACAAAATTCCTCAAACGTTTACACAATTTGTTGAGCCATGATCGACGCTTGAAAAAGGTTACCGAAAAACCCAGTTTTTTGGGACGTTTTGCCCTCTAACAATGGACAATAATATTTTTAAGATAAAAGTGATCATATCGTTAAATTCAGAAGACCTCAAGTTCTTAGATGCTTTTTATTGAACAGTTCAGGTATCTTTTTTAAACGAGTTAAAATCAAAAGAAGTGAGGGGCCTCGACTTTTGGCCCCGAGTTTAGATAGTTAATTTTACCATCGAAGCTAGTTGTCCCAACCAACCTTTTTTTCATTGCGCATTCATTCGGATTGGGCATCGGATTCAGAAGGAATGAAAGCACAGATTGAAAAATGGAGTTGATAGACCGATTGAGTAGGTTTGAAGATGATTGAAAACTGGCCTCGGATTGTTTCAGATTAATTCGAATTGGTTTGGGTATGGACAATTGAGCGTGGCATTTTCTTGAGTTCGAACTGCAAATGACGAAAGTGGATCTCGCGCTTCGCTCACGATAATGGGTTAGCTCGCGTTTAGACCTATTTAGACATCGCGGTTCGAGCTCGGATTTTTATTCTTTGCACTCTGAATGCTTGAATCAAACTTTAGCAAAAACATCTCTTTTAGATCCCAGTTTTTCTATGCATCTTTATATTCTAAATTTTCTACGTAATTAAGTATAGTCAAAGATTAAATTGCTTAGAGCTCTGTAGGCTCTGAGGTACACATTCTCATCGCAACACACGCGCCCGATTTTCGACGGACATGTTCAAATAAATATATATGTTACAGTCAGTGTCGGAAATCAGTCATTGTCAACAACTCCTAGTCAATGTCGACATTGACTGCTGGCGTCGGTCATTCTCGACATTGGCTAGTCAATGTCTATCCCAGAAACTAAAATTTGGACATTTCAAACATTCACCGGTCATTGTCGACAATGACTAAAGCCCAGCGGTCAATGTCACTTTGCTTCAATTCGTCAGTGCTGGGGGCAATTAGGGGAGGTAGGTGCCTCACTCTATGATTCATTATTGGGCAGGTACGTGAAGGTATCCTGTCTATAAGTCAAACATTTATTTAGTGAACACATAGTGTACGTTAATGCCTTGTGAAGTGAAGTGTTGTTGTTCTGAAGAAAAATCTGGATACTTCAACGTCGAAAATGAAATATTACAACTGGTAAGTAATTTAAATTATAATCTTTTTTATTATTTCCTAATTTTTATATGTCTAACGATCAAACTTATGAAAAATCTCCTATAAGCTTGTAATAATTCCAAATTCAAATTATTACAGCAGTGGGATTCCGATACCGTTTGGAAATTCGAATGGACCTCTTTTTCTAACGTGTCGAGATAGAAAGAGAGGTTGGCTCGATTTTCGACTTCGAAGCAGTATCGGAGTGCCACTGCAGCTGTTTTGCGACCGGCGACTAACACTTTCGGCCGCTAGGGGCAATAGTGATGACCAGTGGCAGAGACGTCTGCAAACGTCCTTGATAATACATTCTTGAGATATTAGTTTAAAGCAATATTTTCAAAATATCAGGTGTGTATGTGGTATTTGGGTATACAAATTAAGAAGGACATCGCTTTTCAAATAACAAGAACTAAGAACACTGTAGATAATGCCTTGTGCCTGCTTACAATCACAGTTACTCTCAACTCACGGTAATATTTACTGTTTACCCATGCGAATAGGTAACAGCAGACAGTTTACATCCTATTAAGGGTAATATTTATCTTTTACCTATATCAGCAGGTAAAAATACAAAATTACCTGCAACAAAATTTACTTCTAGTTTTTTCTGTGAGCGATTAGCGTGATATGACCTACTTGTTGTTCTGATCGTGAGAAACTAATAAAGTCAATAAAAAATGCAGAGACGAGTGTGAAGTATCATGTTTCTCTCGAGGAACTTTTCGATATTTTAGATAATGCCCACCGTATTACTGGATAAGGTAGAAGTGATAAAATGTGTCAAGAAATCTCTAGGAAATATTGTAATATAACGATGGAAATAGTGATGATTTATTTAAGTTTTTGTCGACAATGTCATAAAAAGAAGTGTCTTCAAACAAAAAGTTTCGTTTCTAATCTGATCTTATCCAATGATTGAAATTCACGTGGTCAAGTAGATTTAATTAACATGCAGTCGCAAGTTTGTCGGGGACATAAATTTATCATGGTATATCAGGACCAGTTTACAAAATTCGTTTTGTTAAATGCTCTACAAACCAAAACAGCCGAAGAAGTAGCATATAACCTGTTCAATATATTTTCAATAATTGGGGCTCCAGCTATTTTGCCGTCAGATAAAGGGCAAGAATTCAAGAATAAAATAATTGTAGAACTGTGTTCGATGTGGAAAGATATTAAAATAGTTCATGGAAAACCTCGACAAAGTCAATCTCAAGGCTCGGTAGAGAGTAACCGTGACATCGAAGAAATGTTATCTTCTTGGATGGCTCACAACAATACCAGGCACTGGACAAATGGCCTTAAAGTTGTGCAATTTATGAAAAATCGGGCATTTCATTCTGGAATTAAAAGGTCTCCATACGAAGCCATGTTCGGATGCGAAGCTCGGGTCAATTTGGCTTCATCATCTTTGCCGAAAGATGTCACCGGGGAACTGAAAACCGAAGAAGATCTCCAGAAAGTCATCAGCTCTACCAAAGTTGATCAGGTTGCCAATGATGACAAGAAAATTAGGCAACAAGAACCACAGCTGTAGAGCTAGAAGAAGCACCAGTTACGCAGGAGAAAATGCGGAGCTGTATTGTTTGCCATAAGCATTGCCGTGGTGCTCATTCCTGCAACCAGTGTGACAGAACAGTATATGCGTTTTGCGGAAATTCAGTTGATGATCATGATGAAGGCTACGGAAGTAAAGTCACCTGCTCTCTCTGTTTTTCAATCACAAAAAAAAATGCTCGAAAACAGTCAAAAATTAACATAGGACAGGTGAAGAAAATGAAGAAGACATCTGACCAAAAAGAACCCCCTGTGCTGAGGTTGTAGATCGTGTAATGGTACCAGTGCCAGTCGTGGATCTTAGTCATACCGATTTTCGAAATGTTCTTGGCGTAGTGTTAAATGTAAGTGAAGATGGGTTTTATAAAGTTAGCATATCGGCAGGAAGTCTTAAGCAGCTTTTTACTAGATCTCAATTTAATGTAAGTAAATAAAGGCTAGTGAGTGTAGAAGAACTAGATGGTTCAGAGCTAAAAGTCTTATGGAGATAGCTTCAAAGATGTCACTGACAGGTGTTCAAGGGGTTAAAAATGTAATTACAAAACTGAATGCATAAACTAGAAATGCTATTACAGAGCAAGCAACGTTTTGGGCAGTTACAGATGCCATAGTAGCTTGTCTTACTGCAACAAATAATTTCATTAAAAGCATCTCAACATTATCAATTATATTACTTTTATAACGAGTTTAATGTATACATGCTTTTTGATCCTCAACTTTTATAGCGTAACTTAAATAACTCGAGGTATTTATCCACTGTTATTGGTTGGCTCCTTAATAAATCTTTATTTATGGAAAATTTGTAGGCTTTATTTTCCTTCGTTTTAGTATAGTCAGCCTTTTTTATTAATTTAATATTATTGATACTCCAACAAATTTGTTTTTAGTTTTTGGGAAAAATGTTATATTAAACAAAAAGTGTTAAGATTTTTTTCTAATTTTTCAGAATTTCAGTACGTCAGAACAATAAAAAAATAGATTATTGTAATATAGATAAATTGATGATCAAAAATCTCTAACTGTTTCAACATTTGTTAATTAAAATTATTTAAACAATTAACAGTTGCTGTCAATTTTCAAATTATCAGAGCAAAGAAACTTTTGATTACAAATAAAATTGAGTCTATTAACTGAAAAACATCCAATTGGTGAATTTGTTTATAAATTTGTTTTGAACATTTGGGAATCGTTGTCAATTTGTCATCGGTAAGTCGCTTATATTTGGTTCCGTGTAATCAATAATAGAGCGCATTGACTGAGAAAGAGTCAAACACTACAACACATTTATTTCTAAAAATTGTATAAAAAATATATAGCAAAGTATCATTGCAGGACGCATTCACGTTCCTAACCAATAATGAATCTTAGAGTTGAGCATCTGCCTCCCCTAACTGCCCCCCTCTGTAGAATTGAAACAAAGTTACATTGACCGTTGGGCTTTGGTCAATTGTCGACAATGACCGGTGAATGTTGGAAATTTCCGAAATCTAGTTTCTGGGATAGACATTGACTAGTCAATGTCGACAATGACCGAAGCCAGCAGTCAATGTCGACATTGACTAGGAATTGTCGACAATGATTGATTTCCGACATAGACTGTAACGTATATATATATTTTTTTTCTTTCTAAGCTACATTAAAATGAAAAGCTACTTTCCTTTCTTCAGACTTTCTTCCATATCTCGCATTGTTATGCTAAAAATAATTCTTTTTTATGTTTTCATAGAATTTTTTATGGATAAAACAAAAACTCTTAGAACGCTTGTTTAAAAAAGATACAATTCTTCTCTTACATTTTTTTCACGTAACTGTCGTCGTTTGGCGTAAAATTGGAATATATTATTTTTGCATTGCGCTTTCGAGGGATAAAACCAGAATTATTAGTTAAGGAAGGCTGGTTAATGAACTCGTTCTTCCTTTTAGGACCCAAACAAAAGTATGCTAATTCCACACGGAGAAAAATGGATGGTCAAAGTTAGAGTTTTTAAATTTAGAGAGCCAGTACGTTCACCTAGATGGTTTTAAGAGCCATCCAGAATTTTTTTAACATAGTCGGAGAGGCTCTCGTGTTATGACCAGTCTGACTGTCATAAGAAGGGCAGACTCACTATCAGAGATAAGCGTTGTATCCTTTCGGGCTGGTAAATACGATCATCTTGTTTTCACTCATTTCGACCATCCACGGAAGAGCAAATGACCCATCGCGGATGGCCAACCTGATTAGTTACCGTTGGCGTTTTTATTTAAAATGATTGAATGTTTAAGTCAAATTTCATATAAATTTTTAGGTTTTATAGGTTTCACTTAATTTTATAATTTCCAGTCTCTTATAAGAGAGAGACTGGAATAAGTAGGAAAAGGACAACAAATATAGAAAATGTAGGACTGCCTAAGGAGATCAAGTCGACTATCTGATATGACCAAATCGACCTTCTATGATGAGCGATTAGAACCTATATAATGATCAATTCCGCCCTCTGTGATGATCGGTTCTACTCTCTATGACGCTTGTGTCGACCGTTCGAGATGATCAAGTCGACACTCTGAGATGATCGATTTGAACCTCATGTTTTAACCTTCTAGAGATAGTCGCCTTAGCCATCTTCAAGGGCTGTCCTATAGTTGACCCTGCAATATATTATGTCTGCACATCTAGATGGCCAAACTGACCTTCCATTTTTCTCCGTGCATACACACACACAGACAGCCAGACAGATGGAAGC
>CAKNWW010192952.1:0-13270 GCA_932074435.1 Andricus kollari
ACCCGAATCGGGTAGTGTCACGCTTACCCCTAGAGGCTCGCCGAAAGGGAAATAGCTTAATGATATACAAAGATGGAAATGTATTTTCTACCCCATTTCCTGACTGTTGTCCTTCTTCAGCGTCTCTTCGATCATCCACGCCACTGCAGAGGATTCCTACAAGAATCTTCGGTTCCAAACAAGCACTCGAATATTGTACGAGCATTCAGGATCAGAGCTTCGGTTAGTCAGTCATTGGAGGATATATACCATTCTGCATGTAGCTAAACTTCATACAACCCAAATTGGATGCTGCAGAAGGACTTCGAAGAGACATCGAGTAAGAAGTTGAGGAACTGTCGTATCATACCAGTAAAAATCAACCGGACCATTTACCGTCAGGCATGAGAAAACGAAGAACAACCTTCGTGCTTGGATTCTTTGGAGGGATCGTTTGACCCGTAGCGGGATTGCCATGGTACGACGATAGACAAGAAATGGATTTAAAAATAAATGAGCTTGACCATGTGCAAGCTAACCTATCCCATTTCATAAGTAAGCGAACACACATCATCCGACCACATCTAGAAAATATACACGAGGTTGCTAGAGAATACGAAGAACAACAGCAACATTTTCGTAGCCAACGATTTCGAATCATTCAAAAGGTCAATCAAGACGGACAGGAGATCCACGATATCAGTTTGACATCTGCAAGTCGAATTATGTTTGCAATCCACGCCGCAAGGAGGGAAGAACTTCATCCTTCACTCTTGACGGCGGAACAAATTCAACCCATATTTCGAGACATTCAGGATCACGTACCTAAGGTAACTTTTCCTGTGCCTGGATCACGAGTGGATATAGAGAAATTAGCATAGACTGCCACGGTAACCATAATTTGTAAAAACGGAACACTACAAGTTCTACTAGATATTTCACTATTAGAGCACGCAGAATATACTATATACGAAATGCACCCACTGCCTGTACAACAATCTATTCTGGGAAACGGGTCTGGACGAGCATGTATAAAGTCAGAATTTGCATACATCGCAATAGAAGACACGCAGCGAACCTACATGTTGATGACCCGTTTCGAAAACGTCCAATGTAAACAACTGGAAGACTAAATCCTTTTCCCAGGCGTGTTCCCTATTTACGAGGTTTCGCACTATAAAACTTGTGAATCACAACTTCTACTGGAGCCACCAATGGCATCATTCAAGTCATGCGATATTAAAAATGCTTACGAAAGCCAACCCTATTGAAAAGCCTTACCATCATTAAATGGTTGGATCTACTCTTTGTCAAACGAGCTAGCAGCAGATTCAAATTGTGTCGACCAGTCCGTTCTTCACCTTCGACTTCATGGACTGGGTCTAATTCAAATTGCACCTGGATGTCACTTGAAAACAACACAAGTAACTCTACCAGGCTTGCAACCTATGAAGGAATCAGTAGTAGAAATTTATGAACCTTACATTCACTTAAACCTATCTGAATTATCTACCAAAATACGAGAAGATCAGCAACTTAAATTGCCCACGAAGATCTCCAAGGAACCTGTGAAGGAATACTGCAATGAACAGATATACAAGGAAGGCGAAAAAGGGCTTCAACAAGTGGAGCAACAATTGTATGAGCTCAGTTTGCCAAGGCAGGATAAGACAACGCAGCATCTACTAATATAGGGATCTTATGCAGGATCAGGATTACTTGCAATGCTACTAGTGGGTTACCTGGGCCGTACTAAATTGCTATTGCTCCTGATTGGTTGTTGGACCTGCTTCAATCGCAAGTCGAGGAACCAGGGAGTCTATAATGAGAAGATACAAGTGACATCGAGTTTTAGTCCAACCCGAGAGAGAATAGACTGTTCCGAGCTTTCGTTAAACCTGGAGGAGTTCAAAAGCCATGAGGCGAGGAAACCAGTCCCTTCACCTGAAGGAATATTCAAGCGTCAACCAGATTCCACTTCAACTGATACCATTGAGGCTTTAGCCAACAAGGATTTTACCCCGTCACCAAGGGTCATAATGCCAAAAACAAACATTACAGCCGGCGTAAAATCTGACTTATACCCCCACTATTCTGATGCTCCACGAATGATCAGTGTCAACAAGATATCAACATCCGCCTGCTGAATCATATTCAATGGAAAGTGTAGTGTTGTGATCGATGGTGTAACATGGGAATGAAGTCCCTAAAAAAGTGTTAAAATGGATGAATGGAGGGATGTTATAAATTGACGCTAATAAAAGATATTTAAGGTCTGCCATGTGGACAGATGTAATTACAACAAACTTAAGCAAAAATGTTCGCTATAAGCTCGATTAGGGTATGATACGCGTAAAAGAGATTTAATTTCATTGCTCGTCGCTGTAGGATTAACGGTGTGTGCAATTTACCTAATATAGTAGCTTTTAGCGTACGGCATGCAAATTATAGCGATGTTGATTTGGGCAGGCAACTCAAGGACTATACAAATTAACTATAAGGCCTGGGAGGAGAGAAGCTGTCGGACACTGGTAATAATCAGGGACGATTATTTCTACTCCAGGGCAGGTTTGTTACGGCAGATCTTATGAGAAGGAGCAATCTAACTATTGGTGGCTAGTTCTCATGGTCTTCGCGTTATTTCGTTGATATGCCGTGGCCGCGATCTTCCCTCCGTGCCCCTTAGCCACTAGCTACATATACAATCATAGGCGCTACCGCTCGTTGGAGCGAGAGAGCGAGAGAGTGCAAGAGCGATCCAGCGATAATTATAATATTGCGTGTCACTTCTCATATATTCATGCTCTCCTGACACCACTGAGTCGCTGAGTGACTTAAAAAGTTTTAATAAAATTATAATAATCAACAAAAACTACAAGTGGATTAACATAAAACCTTTAATAATTTTCGAAGCATCTATCTATAAATTTTGGGAACGATCAACCAAGATTAAGATATCGGTGATCGATAGCAATCCATATTAGTACCTACCATTCCAAGGGAAGATAGTTACCTTCAAATCAATTGAAACTTTACCTGACTGTAAAATTTATCAACATTTCTATAGTTATAAAGCTGCCCTGTATTGATTGTTGACTTTCCAAATCAATAAGCAATATTGGTGTAGGCACTGTTTGTTTGCAATTGTTAATAAACAATTCCAGAAAATAGTTATCTGTATTTTAAAAACTTATAATCTATTTTAAATTAAAATCCGAAATAAAGCATAACTTTTGCGGAACGCTTTGACTGTTGCTGCCGATCATTGGAATAATAATTTTAATAAGCTAAATTAAAATTTTAATCACAAATTGATATTAATGCACGTGTCCTGAAAGATTGCTTAGTCGATGCCTTATCAGCATCAGCATTTTTGAAGTCACGCCACATCTTGCCGTCGTTCCCACAGCAGACAGGAGAACTCAAAATTTCGGAATTGCAAAAATCCCTAGCTACAAGTCAAAGATGCTAATCGCAGTCAAATCTCCACAGTATTCTCCGTTAACTTCTTGTACGATCAAGAAGTTCGGTAAGAAAAAGGGACATGTAAAATGTTCTCGCGCTCCGTCCGCTTTTTCTCTCTCGATTAGTAAGTCCACATCGGTATAGCCGGAATGATCGGACATAATAGACTGTGTAAGATTGTGTCGATATCGTGAAAATCCGTGGGGCAGCGGTCGCGATGTGTCATGTGTGACTGCGAATGAAGACGGTGGCTACTGTTGTTTCTGGTGACATATTAGAAATAACAGCCCAATCAGAGAGGACTGTCTAAGATGTTAATATAACACTTTCAGAGCCGCATTGTGTATATCTATTTGCCCATAGCGTGCATAGCTTGAGCATCCACTGAGAACATGTCCAAGTGTTTCTGGCTCTTGCTTGCACGCTCGGCGGTTGGTATCGCCTACTACAGGTACATTCATTATGCGCTCGCGGTAAACTGATGTGTCTATAACGCCGTCTTGACAGGCAAAAAGAAATCCCTCAGTCTCCGATCTCAATCCAGCAGACTTGAGAAACATGTTGGACAGGCCCATCGAGAGCTGTTCTCTACGTATGATGCCGTAGAATTTACCATGAAGGGGCTTGTCAGCATGTTCTCTTAGTACAAACATATGTTCTGCTTCCTGTACACGACTTTTGAGCACTGAAGGTGTTAGTGATGCTAAGCCATGTGTAGTGTCGCTGGAATCAAATGGGAGGCCAAGCTCCTCAGCGGCCCTATCTGCGGCACGGTATAGAAACGCCGCGGCATTGACGACTTCATGTTGATGTACGGAAGATCTAGGCTGATGACTTCGATGGGTTTTCATCATCTTGCGTGTGCTTCGGTCAAGTTGCTTCAACTCATCGACGTTCCACTTTACTGCACCAATCGTGTATAGCAGTATAGGAGCGGCCAGAATATTGGTCGCCTGTATCTCTTGGTCGTCTTCTCAGATAATTTTAGATAGTTATTATACGAGAGAGCAGGGCAATAACTGCCCATAGCACTGCGGTAAAATATTGTGCTATACCCTAGAATTTAACCATCTCCCACCAGGTCAGTCTTTACCATAAAGATATACACTGATTTGCAGGAGATGTCATGCAAGTTTTCTGTTTCGAGAAAATGAATCCCCAGGTACTCGTTTGCGAGACACGTCAGTGCGTCACATTCACAAATTATGTGATGTACTTTCTCCTCATGAAAATAACACTTTCGTCAACGAGGGTTGTCTCCAATCCTCATGGTAGTCAAGTAATCTACCTTCTTTCCATGTTCAAGAGTTCATTAGTTCCCTTAGTACATGTACCAAATATGAAATTCTCAGAATGCTCCATTTTTGTGGTTCCCTTTCAATATCTCGGATACTCCTCCGAGAGCCATTTATGAAGGGCTTCTTTCGCCGATATATACCAGTATAATCAGTAAGTAGTCCTGGGTTTTAAGCGCTAGGTTTTCCCTATTGCGCATCTACATGCCCCAAAAGCCATCTTAGCTTTTTTTACCATTGTATCAACGTGGAGTTACCAGGTTAATTTAGGGTCACATATTACTCCTATATACTTCTCTGATTTTTAAAGTTATACTTCCCTAACGTAGAACTTTAGATTTATAAGGTCAGAAAGCTTCCTTTTTCTGGTAAAATGCATGAGTTTCCTCTTATTCGGGTTAATGGACAAACAAAGGTCTCTGCACCATTGTTCTACCATGTTAAGCGCAGACTGCATGAGTTTCACTAAGGTGCCCTCATGCTTCCCTATTACCATCATTGCCAGGTCATCTGCATAGCCTTGTGTGTAAAACTCCGATTACTTTAAAACACGAATCAGGTCATTATGACAAGCACCCACTGGGTGGATGAAAGAATTCCTCCCTGTGGGCTTCTTGAAACTTTGGCCGTCACTTCATTACCATGTAGCAAAGTATGTACCGTTCTGCTAACTCACTAACTCCGTATGTTTCAGTAGAACCGTATATGTATTCAATTAGGGTGTTATTAAATGCTTCCGCTATTTCGAAAAACGCTTACTCGGCTTTGAAATGAGGATTGATTGAACCTTCCTCCATCTCTCGAGGTATGTCGCATTGCTAAGGATGCCCTAAAGATGCTACACAATAGACCCACCAAGAAATGAAATGCTTTTTAAATTAATGCAGGGAATATTTCATTATCTCCTGCAGTTTCAAATAGTTTGAATTGTTTAAAAACCCATATAATTTTTGAATGAGTGACAGTAGGACTGGCTACTTTCCAATTTTCCATTCTAGCTCTAAAAGTTGATTCTCCCGAGGGGTATGACTCATGGGCCGCTCCCTCATTCGTTTAATCCAACTCCGAGCCCGGGAAGTGTACCCTCATTAAGTACTCAAGGATTTCAATAGTCGTCTCATTATTATATCTTTTCAAGGTTTCCCTGTACAAGTCCCAATTCCCATTCTTTTTAGCCCTGTTAAAGATGCGTCGAGTGTCCTTTTTCAGGTCCTCCAGTCTGGAATTCCACCAGGGTGCATCCGTGTCTGTTTTCTTAATAAGAAGAGGATAATTGTCCTCATACGCTTTGTTAATACCTTTTTGTAGGATGTCAGTTGCTTTAGGGTTTCCATATCTTTGAACCTCCGGTCTATATGATCCGATTGGGACGTATTCGATAATACATGTCATCCCTTAACACTTCGCCAATACTTATCGAACGTAAGGTCAAATCAATTACCTCGCGACATCTAGATGTTACAAAGGTATATGATAGATAGAGAAACGTTTATTTTTCGGCCTACTGGCCTTGAAATATTGACTTGCTTACACCTCCATGTTTGCAGAATTTTCTTAAAATGAATCCATTCACACTTTAACTCTATGACTGCTTGCTCTTATCACCTTGACTTCCTCGCTTCGCCTCGCCCGCATGTCCCCATTGTTCGCCTTGCCTCACGTTGCCAAACTCTGCCTTCGTGGTTACTCTATAATACTCATCTACTATTTACAGTATTTATAGCGAACTTATATCTATTTTCTCTACTCTTTATAAACTTTCCTTCTCCATTCCTCTTCCTCCTCCCTTCTCTTCTTCTCCATCTTACCCATCGCCCCCTTCGCCCATGCTACCGCCCTTTTGTCCCGCCTTTCATGCATCAATACCTTTATGCTTATCCCACTCCTTTCCACCCCATCGCAACCCTCCAACCAATGTTCCACCCTTGCATCCCCCTTCCCGCACAATTCATACATCCTTTTCTTCCTAGAAGTCCAGAACCTATTAAAATTCTCCATACAAACACAACTCATTCTCACTATAAGCTCCTGACTTCCTTTCTCTCCTTTATGACACGAATATTGTGCTCTCTCCCTTGGCATATCCCACCTATAGTTAGCATTAAACCTTGACCCTCTAATGCTCTCCTCCGCTGTCTCCGCTATCTCCATGCCGTTCTTCTTGACCACCTCACACACCTTTCTCCCCTCCTCATGCATTCATCTTACTTCATCCATCTTCAGTCCAGTCCATCTAAAATACCTTTCTCTTTCTACCTCCACCTTCCTATCCCCTCTCCTGTTCTATTTCTTTCACCAACACTCTTAAACTAGCTTACTTACCCCCTCTTCCAAAAATTTCTCCTCATATTCACACGCCCGGCTGCCTGTTAGGATCACTAAACTCGTTCTCCCCGTCTCTATCCTAATGATATGATTAGGTGCATTCTTTACCAATATAAATGTCCACTTTTCATGCCGAGTTACATAGTGAGTCGAACAATTTCATTCTCCTTTCAAAATCACCCCTCTCTTTTGTATGACTATCCATTCCCCTATTCTTTCGAAATTGGAAGTCCAGGTACACAAACACTTTCATCTCTTGCAGCGTCTTTCCCTTCCACTTTCACTCCCCTACCATATCCCTTCCACTTCCTTTCCTGAACACCATAACCTTGGACTTTTCCGCGTTCAATTCTAACCTACTCTTATCCAGGTTTATTCTCCACCTCTTCATCATCATCTACTTTAAGGCCTCCTGGCTTATTGCCAGCAAAACTATATCATCTGCAGACGCGAGAGACCATTTCCGAACCCCTCCTACCCTAACTCCACCTACCACTCCGGCCTCCAGATTACTCTTCATGTCCGTTATTAAAATCGCAAAAAGCGTTGGGCTAAGTGGATACCCTTGCCTCAACCCCCTATCCATCCAGAACCCCTCAAAATCCCATCCCATCCTCTCACCTATCTTTCGTCTCTTCATATAACTCCCTTACCCTCTAGATCAGAACCTCTGTCCCACCGCCTCCCATAACCTCCCTCTATCCACGAAAGGGAACGCGCGTTTGACATCCGCGAAAAACGCCTACACTTTCAATCCCTTATTCGCTAATCCCCTATCCACCACGTGCTGCGAAATGTAAATATTTTCGATAGTGCTCTTACCAGCCCTGTATCCCGCCTGCGTCTCCGGCATTGTCCCTTTCCCCTCGATATCCTTCCGCAGCCTCTCCGCCAACACACTCGCATGTACTTTGTACGCCGTATTCATTAGCGTAATTCCTCTAAAATTGTCGTGCGTATCCCTATCTCCTTTCATATACAGTGGCTCTATCAAACCCTCCCTCCACCCTCCTAGGAATCCCTCCCCACACCATAGTTTCTTCACTACCTCCTTCACCCTCTCCCTAACCGCTTAAGTACTGAACAGCCACACTTCATTCTCTACCCCATTCATACCTGCTGCCTTTGACCTTCTTATCTTCCTTATCTGTTTCTCTACTCCTCGTCATTCAACTCCACCCCCTCTCACTCCCTCGTTCTTCTACTCCCCTCATCCCTCTTCCTTGAATCTGAGCCCGGAAACGATTCTTTAAAGAACCTTTTCTGCTCTTTCCTTTTACCCATCACTCTAAACTCCTTCCTTATTTATACGTTCTCCTCCCTCTTCGCAGTTCCCTCTTTTCACTTCCTGTACTTCCTTCTGACCTTCCTTTTTATATTTTTATATTCCCTATCCCACCACGCTTTCACTGTTCCCTTCTTCTTTCTAAATCCTTTTTTTTGCATACACCCTTTCACTTTCTCTTTCAGATGCTCCTATATCTCCTACCGCTTCTCCTTTAAAGCGTACCTTTCCTAACTGCTCCCGATATTTCTCTATCACTTACCGCGTCTAGGTCACCCTCTCCCCCGTCGATACTTCTGCCCTTACTTGCCTTCCCCTGCGCTCCCCTCTTATCCACAATCTTAATGGCTAATGGTCTGATTCTACCCTCCCTTCTACTGCGAATAGCTTCGTCTGCTCCCAACCTCGCATATTCATGGCCACATAGTCTATCCCCGATACCCCCATCTTACTCACGTACGTATATTCTCGCTCTTCGTCCCCTGTTGCCATACCATTCACCACCGTTCAGCTTCTATCCTTTATCTAGTCTCGTAAAATCTCCCCATCCTTATTTATTACCTTATCCTTCGATCTTCTTTCAAAAATCTCTCTAGCTAATTTATCTAGTGCTCTAATTAATTCTCGGTTTGCAGTTCTCAGATTAATTACATTATCGGATATCTTTTTGATTTTGCTTCGACGAGCCAATATTCGACGTATTGCCAGAACACAAAAATCTGCAGTTGAACAATGAGCGATTTTTACATATACCGCGCGGGTATATAAATAATTAAATAAAACAACGTAATGCTTCTCAAATTTTCGGTGCACTTGAATGAGGTGGGATCAGATATAATCCATACCAGTTGCATAAAATAGTTTTTCGTTGATTCCTTATCTTTCTTCCAGTATAAGTTCTATAATCGGTTGGCAAGGAGTTGAATTCTTCCATTCTTCCTTTTACATTTCATGCACTCAGAAATAACTTTCTTCATACAACTTTTAACACTGGGCATTATTAGAAATACCAAATTACAGTACCTTTTTTACATTTCGCATAATTTCGTAGAATTTTAAGGCTAAAATAGCTTTATGAAGGTTGTCATATCTTTCTCGAACCCACTATAGATAATATAGTCACTATTAAACTTGTGAGTACTCATTACAATGTAAGAAATTTGTCTGACGACATGGTATAACAGAATGATTATACTGAAAGATGTTATCAGATGCAAGATAAGAATGGAGAGCATAATGAGTCCAAAATCATATTGTACGATTCATTGAAAAGTCGTAATCAGTTATTTTGTTGAGACAATTGTCGTCTTCTTTTCGAATGAAACCCGTTTCGAGGAAGGCACGCTTATAATAATTATGTTCAACATGAAGGATTTCGATTTCCTCCCATTTCATGGCAGTTGAGTCGCCATCATGGCATTGAATCAAATGTTCAGTGATGACTTTGTGGTTTTTTTCTGAATGGTTAATTTTATTTTCGTGTTATTTAATCTTATGCGGAGAGGGCGTTTAGTTTCTCTCGAATAAGTCTTGCCAGATCATCAACAAGCTTTAATTTGAAGTTAACTCTGAAAACAGTTTTTATTTTCAATTTGTTCAATAATCTTTGGAAATGTTATGAAATCGTATCTACGAATGGAATGGAAAGACAAATTCATCAGGATAATTGTTATACAATAAGAAATCTTTAATAATCTGTATCAAGAAGGTTTTTAACCATCCCTATTTCATGTTGAATAGGGTGATTGGATGAAAATTAAGAATTCTTTCAGAGTAAGTTGCTTTTATAAATCAATTAGTAATAATGAAATTATTATCGTGTCTTATAAGTTCTAGATTCAAAAAGCTAATACATAGTATTGCTTATGGTTATAATTAAACTGTGATAGTTTAAAATAAAATTACATCTATAATATGAATAAGAAAGGTATCATCCACATAACGAACATAGTATCATGTAACGTCCATAGTACAACTCTTTACGTTGAAAAATGAATCACCGGAGCAGTTTTCAATTTGGAACTTCGATAACCTGCTTTTCGAGGGAAACACGTCAAAAGTTGGCTAGTGTCATAAGCATATCTGTTATATTTTGTCTTCGAACGTCAAATTTACACATTTCTGGTCACTTTCGCACATAAGTATAATTTACCGAGATAGGGCATAGATTGAAGTGTGATTTGCTATCGAAACGCTAAAATTGATACGTTTGAGATTTGTTCGCAAAAACGAGAAGATCTCCTAAACTGCGATTGTCAAAGGGGGCCCTTTTCTTGCGAAGTGTGTCGTATTATGCGTTCTTTAAACATCTCATCGCTGTTCACTATCGTGCCTCTAGATCTGGTTCTTAAGGGTATATTATACATGGGTCACGTGACCAGATTCCGACCATACCAATATATTTTCGCTATCTTCCTGTCCACATGAAATGAGATTTTTAGTTGAAAATTCTGCTATGCAAATAAGAAGCATTATGGAATGTTTATCTACACGAAGGGAACCCTTGACTAATACTTACATTATAATACACGTCCTAGGCGTGTGGCTGAAAAAAGTTAGGAAACGACTGAGTGTTGTATTGGCACGACTCCTTCATTTTTCGAAAGCAACCATTCGTTTCGTCCACACGAACGTCCACATAATCGTGAGAAGTGTTTTCTTCACTACTCTGGAATTTCGCTACACGTCTAAGTCATTTGGACTACACGAATGAGTCGTCTGGGTCTTCGAATAGCTCTTTTGGACATAGCAAAAGTTACCGAACGTTGCCGAAAATTACCGAACACGCTGAGATACATCAGTTGATCGTGAAGATCCATTGTGTGAACGCGTATGTAACTGGTAACCACTGGCTTTGTTTTCATGAAATTATGATTTTGAAAAAGCTGCTGTGCTTTCCGCGGGTGCAGACTGCAAGTAAACTCGTGACCTCGTTGAAATACAGACATTAGAGCTGTTAAGTCAATATTTTTAATTTTAAGGAATATCCATGTTGTGAGGGATCTCGCAAATTAAGGGAAAGGTAATAAGTTGGAACGTCGAGAGAACGGGTGAAGTCAATAATTAATATTGGGTTAAAGGTAAAAATGGTTTATTTAACCAAACTTGCAGGAGATTTTTATGGATCCTGGCTGGATCGATGAGGCGGTTGATCGTCGAAGATCGATTGGCGTTGTTAAGGCAAAAACGAGGGGTTGAGCACTTAGTTCGGTATCGACCAGGCGATAGTACCGAGAGCACGAGACGATAGTGCGGGGAGCACAAGACTGACGCTCCAGGGTCAGGATTTTGGTATTAGAACCAGGAAGTGATACTCTCCACACTCCTGGTCCTAGGCCCACAGGGTCGTAAGGTTGTGGGGTTCTTATAACTTTGTTACCACTTCCCCCCTTCTGTTTAGAACGAGGTTTATTTTTTAACAGTTCCTCGCACCTATCCAGTTCCTCGCCGAATGAAAGTAATGATTCTTCCTCCGTGATATCGAGTTGCGCATATGAATCGTCTTCTTGTTCCTGTGTTCGTTTATTTTCTTCCACCGTTATTTTTAAAATTTCCTTGAATTTTTTATTTATTTCCACCCAACCGCCTTTGACGTACTTAGTTTTTGTCGAATCCGGGACTGTGTGGTGATTTCTGCTCTATTCGACATTTCATCACAGTAGGTGTCGTGAAAAATATAAAGCTCCACCGGAACCATCTTCTCACAGTGACAACACTTCCATACCTTGATGTCTTCCATTTTTTTCTTTCTGTAACATAATTTACAAAATCCTACCTCTCAAACAAAATTTTAATACGATATTTTATATTTTAATTTTAATATAACTTTTAATTTTGTTTCGTAACAAAAACAAAACAAAAAATAAAAATCCTATTCTAACTGAATAGAATGTCTAATATCCTGATCTTAATCATTCTATCAATTTTTTAATAAATCTTCCATTTTAATCTTTTCTATCCAGAGATTCGTATCTTCTTCTGCTATATTGTTCTCTTTGGTTCTTCTTTCTGAAAAGTAACTTATCTCTAATTCTACTTTATTTTAATCAAAATTCTATCTTTGCCTCTTATAGCCGTATTTATTTTAATTTATTTTTGTTATTTATGTACCATTGAATGAAATTTATGTGACACTAATTAATATATTTTAATTTCTAAGTACAAGTGTAATATAAAAATCGAATTTAATTTTCGTCTGTTTTGTGGGTTTTGAGTAAATTTTTCTGTGGTGTATGTGATTAAGTAGAAAAAAGTTTTATTTACTAACTGTGGTATATTTTTGATAATCAACTGTCATTAATTATTTTTCTCCTTTCTCTTTTTAAACGTCTGTGTCCCAATCAGTTGAGGAATCCTCATTCAGCTCTTCGATTGGGAACAACATTCTTTTATCTTCCTGTGTCCTTCTTTTGATTTTCCTGGCTTCCTTCATTTTCTTTGACTTTTTCTCCCGTTCTTCTTTCCTCTGAATTCTTTCTTCTTCCAACTTGGCTTCTTTTCTTGCCCTTGCGGCCTCTTTCATATATTTCTCTTGTGTATATGTTAACAGTTTTCTCATTATTTCTATTTCTTCTTCTTCTCTTTCTTTTTCCTGATGTATTTTTATAATTTCCAATGCCTGCTGCAACGTTTTCTCTCTTTCCTGATCCAATCTCTCTTGCTCCTCTTTTTCTTTTAGCTTTTTCTCCTTTAACCCCTTCCTTATCTCTTCCATCGTTGGTAGGCCGTAAAATAGGCGCTTTTCCTCAGCTAATTTCTGGATTCGGGGATCTCCTTTTCGTGAGCCGTACTCGTCGAATATCCCCACTTTATGTTCCAAAAGTTTCCTCTCGCGTATATTCTTAAACTCCTGCTGCATTTTTCTATCTGTCTCCTCCTTCCTTCGTCTGTCGTCTTCCTCTCTTCTTCTCTGTCTTGCCCC